>JAUMHO010051381.1:0-91937 GCA_032360965.1 Ulva armoricana
TGGCCCGTGGTCCCGGTTATCCGGAGATGTCAAAGTCCTTGTAGGATATGGCGAGTAAGTGTCACATTTACATTTACTGCACATAGGCATTTTTCGGTTGCATGCCCCGCCATAGAACATGATCTGGCTTCAACACAGTGGCATGCAGAAGCCACATGCTATAGGTAGACCGTTTTGCTGTCACAAGGCAGCACAGTGTGCAAATAAATTTTCTGCACACATATGACAGGCATGTGCCATCCTCATTTCGATGCCAAGTATTTGCAGTATTCGACACCATATGCATGTGTGTCCCTAGTTAATGCAGCTGCATGACACTTGGCATCGGCGTCACAGATGATAAAACAATAATATTTATTTGTTCATGTGCAGTGGTCACACAGTACAATTACCTGCACAATGGCCTGACAGTGAGCTAGGAAGCCCCCTTCGCTATCACCATTGCGTACCCATTCTTGCCAGACTCACTGTTCAATTTCGAAAGTTGACCCCACCTGCCAGCAGATCTGTTACTGCAAAGACAGTTGCAGCTGCAGTTTGCTCCATAAACCAGCAATCGACCGGATGGAGAATAAGTCAGCAGCACTGTCTGCAATGGTAGGTGTGGGACAAGCTGCCTTCCGCAGTAGGTTTCCTCTTGATCAGTGAAGTTCGCTCAGGGTAGGACCAATACAGGTACAACTCGACGAAATATTTCAACGAACAACACTCAGTGCATCCTGCCAGATTCCCACATGAAATCGGAAGGCTGACAGTTCTGGACGGACATGCAAGCTGCTGCTCCCAGAATCTAGAGCTGAGGCAGTACCTGGAGTCAAAGCTTAGGTCAGCCCATACAACCCCATTCCTGCTGTGAGCTCGCATCTCTGTTGAGCGGTTCATCAAGCCCATGCGCCTCAGTATGACCTGTTCTAGGCTACTCTTTGCGTAGTTTTCAATGATGGTGTACTTCATACTCTTTCAAAACTGAATAACATTATCTCACGGCATACTGTTCGGCCAATGACCCTGATAGCGTGGTATGGAATCAACCCTACGCATTTTGTCTTAACGGGTGACATTTGTGGGTACTGCCCGGTATCCATGACGGCAGGAGCGCCCACTGCAGGGTGTCTGCCTGAACGCAGTGCATCTGCGCTGGGACTGCAGAGTGTGGCATGACCCTGAATCATGCTTGAAACTTGCGATTTGCACGAAGTGCGTGCACTTGTTTCTTTGCCGCAGCAAACTGATTCTGCAGCTCAACCAACTCACTGCGTTTTTGCTCCCTGGCCTGGAATCGGTAGAAATCTAATGCCAACTTGGATTTCTTTGAGGATGCGTATTCCTCTGCAGCAGCCAGTGAAATACCGCCGGAAACTGAGGTTCCTGCAACATGCTGACATCAGTTTATCACACGGTGACCTGACTGCACAACCCCAATCAATCTGTATGCTGACCCGCACTTCACGATGCAATACGCAGTGGCAAAGCAAACCATTTTTCCGCTTTCGCCCAGGCTTCCGGGTTACGACAGTCCAGCCGTCATCTGCCGCCGATTCCTCTGCTGCACGCTTGCGCTCCGATTCAGCTGTTTCAAATGCCTCCATCCATGAGTTCAGCTCTTGCTGTAGCTTCTGGTTGCCAGGATACCGCGCCTTGTGTAGATCCACATATTTCCTCAGCCCCATTGGCTGCTGATCGGAAATGTTTGTCGTAAACGTAATCAGTGCCTCCTTCTTTGCGGCAGCCAGCACATTGGACACTGTCTTCTCTAACGCGAAAACCACCACAGCAGAAGTTCGACGAGGATGCAGCTGTACCTGGATCGCATAGAGTCATGATAGGCATCCACGGGTGGCTGCATCTTCTGGGCACAAGACTTGGTACATGTCGTGACATATACTCCACCTGTTTTACTGCCCCGAAGGCTCCAAAAACATCTTCTAGGCACTCTTCAAGCTTGACTGGTATGCCAGCTACGAAAAGCGCTGCTGCTTCCGGCCCGAGATCTGTTTCACTCTTCGAGTGCCGTTTGATGTACAGGCGCCGGTGAGGTGAACATCCGTCAATCTCCAGCAGAAGGCATTGATACCCACATGCCGATACCATGCCATACAGTGCCTCCAGAAACGAATGCAATTCGTGGGCAGGAGCGTCCGTGGCACAGCTGCTTGTTCAACAGACGAAGCGCCACAGGAAGCCTATGGCCATTGGGTTAAGTTGACGCCGCCAAAAGTACACGAGGGGGCAGAGCGAAATCTGTTTTTACTCAGTTGGACGACTTCGCGTGATGTTCCAACGATTGAAGACCTAACAGCTCAAGTTTTTCGGCATGGAATGGCTACAAGTGCCCGGTATGCTTGAGTGCCCGGCGTGAGAGAACTTCAAGCTTGATCTCGCAGGATCCGTGAGATCTTGAGCATAGGTAGGATGCCTGTGTAGTTTCAGTGTGGATATCGCATGCACGAATGTCCATTTTATCACGTTGCCACGTTGAACAGAGGGGAGTGGGCCGCTGTGCACTGCGCCACGTGCATGCAATCCTGGTGACCTGCGGCCGCGTGCCTAACGCCTGATCTTAACCTCTGGCAAGTAGAGCTCGCATGCAGGAAATTTTTATTCCTACCTCAAGAAACTATCAGATAATACAAAAGAGTCGCGTACCTGGTATCTGCTGTTCCCTTGCCATGCACGAGCTCCTCCTGGTAACCACGGTGTTCTATGGACCTGCTGCTGTTTCCAGATTCCTTATGTCTGGACGTGCTTTGAGTGCACTTGAAGAATCTGTACAGAATCACCTGTGCTGCACATTCCATTCTTAGACCCTAGTGCTTGGGGCTGATCATGCCAATTTTGGGGTTCCCCCAGTCGCACTTTGCTGGGTGTTCCAGAACGACGTGCACAACTTTCCACAGCCGAAATTGGCCGGCAGTAGATACACCATCCAGTCTGGTGACAAGAATGTTTGCTGGCGGGACGACCACAGCCAGCACTGGTGCTGGCTCGGCAGGATGGAAGGTTGCCTTTCGCACAGCATTGGCTGCTGACACTGGGATAGCATCAAGGATGAACCGCTGCGCATCGTCCCAGCATGTTATGAGTTTGGAAATCTTGCAACAGGCCACGAGTTTAACCCGGCTGGCACACATCTTGGACGAGTGCACTGTGAGCGCATCCGATCCACAGGTTGCTGCAATCGCTGTCCACAAGCTCGCTGTCATGGGAGTTGATGTGGCATCTGGCAATGTAGAAGCATTCAGGCTGCTCCAAATGGATCAGAAAGCGATCACTCTTTGTGCAGCCGCTGCAGATGTTGCAGAATTGCACAATGGGCAGACAAACATGTCACTTCATGATATGGCAGACGCTCTGACAGGCCTCTCAGAGCTTTCAAGAGTACATGATAGACTGTGTGACCACTCAGCTGTTCAGGTCAGTCACATACTGTTTTGTTGAGGTGCTGACCACTGCATGCTGCAACGTAAAACATTATTAAAAAAAGTCAGACATTACGCCAAACAGAAATCGGCGCAGCTGCACTGATGAAATGTATGACTCGTGCAGGAGTATGCGAGCGCTCTGGCAGCTTTTGGGTTGTCCAACTGGGATCAGTGGCCGGAGACTAAACATGTGCGCACCATCGAAGAACTAGCATGCTTGCTAGATTCACTTGCTTTCTTGAGCCCAGTCAATACACCTGCGTATGATGCTCTGGCGGTGAAGATCGTGCACGATCTGCTGACATGTACGCAAGCACTCCGGGAACATCATACTATCAGCAGCGGAGAGATCAGGGGCCTCTGTGGTGGAGTCTGGGCTTTAGCTGCCTATTTTGGTACCCGCGATCGGCAGCTGTATCCCCGATTGACTGTTGCTTGTGCAGCTGAAATCATGCAGCTCGATCATCCAAATAACATCGTGGCAGGGTGTTGCCAGTACACTCCACAGGGGACTGCACTTCTTGTAAAGGCCGCCTCGAATACAGCTTCACCTAAGCAAGTCGTGGTAGACTGCATGGATACAATCTGCCAGGTTATTCGGGGCCGAGTTTTGCGCAACCAGCAGGCTGTCCGCTGCTTACAAGCTGGAGATTTCATTGTGAGGCTGTTGACAGGTATGATTCTTAGTGCTGATCAGGGGTAGTATGGGGCAGCTTGCAAGAAGCTAGTGCCGCTCTTAGGTTGCAACCAAACAACTGTGTACTTATTTAATCAGCCGGTCAGTCGTGTTGTGGCAATGACTGGTTACACGCATTCTGATGTCATGCACTCTGATATCAAGTGTGCTGTATTCAGGCATCGTCGAAGCTGGTTGCACCACAAGCAAGACTGAAGCATGTGCACGGGCTCTCCTGAGGCTCTGCACACATGAAATGCAGTGTCAAGCAAGGGAGGGAAGCTTTTATCCCGCTTGCCCTATTCTCCCAGCTCGAAACACAGCAGTCGTGGCTGCAGCCATCACACATTTGGATATTGCCATAACCACAGCTAAGGAAACACTGCTGTTGAGTATGCACCTGATGGCTATTCCTTTGGCAGGAAGTCCCCCTGGGAGCTTGAAGCGTGAAGTCATCGATCATGCGATTATAGGCTTACCAACCGGCCAGTCTGACGGGGATATAGACTTGGTCAGCCAGGTTTCTCTGTTGAAGAGCGTGATCCGTATGGACATACTCCCTCCAGCAGTTACACTGCTGGCATTAGAGCCTCACTGGGTGGCGGTCGGTGCAGAAGCATGCAATCCCTGTGAGGTCCAGGCTCTGGCTGAGCTCCCGGAAACTCTGATGCATGGTCGCTACACGCCTGGCCCTGCTCTTGTTTCTACGCTCTGCTCTGCTATCGTTCGGTCCAATTCAGCCATGCACGTAAAGGTATGCCTACAGCTGTTGGTGCAGGCCTAGACCACTCTCGTTGCTTCGCCTTGATGTAGTACGTGAAGGGAGTGTGTGGTGAAGATCGTTGCATGGCCCTGTGTGGTCAACACATCATACTGAGACAGGTAGATTTTCAAAGCAAGCATCATGATGACATCCAGTGGCGAAGCTGCCGGGTTGGTTACACATGATCGTTTGTGGCATTGCTACAGGCACGTCAGATCCTGTGCGTAACTTGTCAGGCTCCTGTGGCAGCACACTCGTGTATCAGGGAACATCTGGAAGAAATCATAATGCAGCTCGGCGATCAAGGCTGTAAGAGTATGCCAGATAATCCGACGTTAGCGTGGACTCTGATGGCCCTGCTAGATGCCGCCATCATGGTTCACAGTCATCTTTGGGACCAGCTGCACCACATGGCACTTGACCTCGTAGAGCAGAATAGAAATGAGACCTCGGACTTGTTGCACATCCTGAGGTTTTCACATTGTGTGCACTCTTCGTTGGCTTGCAGAGTCACCGTTGGTGCAGGTGATGATCGAATTCCACCACCTGACAGGTGCAAGTCTCCATACACACATTTCATGGTGGACTATGCAAGTGTGGTCATTGATATAATTCCGAATCTGTCATGCAGGGAATTCAATGGATGTTTCTTGGACCAAAAGCTGTGTCCAGCACTGTTGCAATTTCCTGTGGCGCAAGATTTTGCCGGTGAAGCCAACATGATGCGGGGACACCTTTTTAACGCATACGCAGCTGAAGATACCAATTTATGTCTTGATTCTTTCTGGCAGGATCTAGTGATGCTGGACAATGCTGAATCGAGCATTGCTGATCCTCGGCCAGTATAATGCACCCCTGCCATGGCGCGGCATGAGTACCCAGCATGCCAAATAACCTCCCTACAGTCGAGCAGGGAGCCTTGGCTTCGCGCTTGTGTATTTGTGAAGTACACGTTGACTGACAGATATGGCAATGTATTGAGGCATGGCAGGGTTGTGCTAGTGCTAACCCCTCCTCATCTAGAAGCTAGCGCTAGCTCCACCACAACTGCTACATTGCAGTTGCCTCTGGCCATTGCGTCTTGCAACAGCTGTGCGGCGCCTATACGAAGGCTAGGGTCCTTGCTGAGTGCATGGGAGTGGCCAGCCATTGCAGTTGTAGGCAGGAGCTGGCATGCCTTGGTGGACTGTGCGCAACAGAGAGTCAACGCATCAACATTGAGAAAAAGCTTGCAGGCCATGATTTGCGAGCTGTAGGTAGTGTGTAATGTAGGTAGATCCGTTTTCGTTGCAATCCTCCTGTGTTGTGGATGTTCGCCACTAGTTGTGTCACCTGTAAACCTACCAAATGTCTCATGGATGAGACGCACTCTTCTTTGGGTAGATCGTGTGCTGTGCAACATGTCATTATAGACATGCCCAAAAGGAATCATTCAGCTACACACCATCTATGTCAGCACGTTCAAATTCGGTATCCCAAACTGCATTAAAAACACTGCACATTGTCAATATGTGGGGGATCATATTGAAAAACCCCCCAAATCAGGAAGTAAACGAGATCCAGGAGCGCATCGGCCACAGCGCCCGCACAAATAGGGACGGAGAGGCCATCGGGAAAGAACATCCACCAAGCCGTCAGATACCAGGGGATAAAAGCTTTCATCACAAATAACCTCCGTTCTTAGGATGTATCGACTAGTATATTCTGTATGGCAAGAGACAGCGGGCAATACTGTAAATGCGGCTTTTGCAAATGCCGCAAGCTTGATCATGCAAGTGTGGGAATGCAATGGTATGCACTGCTGTATGCAGTGCACAATTCTGGGCGGCTACGTCCTCATTCGTCCCACACTGACTTTGTTCTAGGACCCATCCCTTTGTTTACTGAACCATCATTTTGGCGTTCACGTCCAAGCAGCGCAGAACCGTGGCAACTTATCTTGCCGATGTTCTCTTGCTTATCTTTGCATTCACACCGTAGGCGCATTTGAAATACAGTAGTGCAGCACTTGCCACGTAATTGTAGCTAGAATTGAAAACATGAACCCCCATATTTGCAACAGGGTGCACCGCTTTGTTCGCAACTACATATTGCTTAGTCATGATGCTGTTCAACTCGGGTCGCTGCATTGGTCTAATCATTCACAAACACGACTGATGGTATACCGTCAACCTCGACTGGCTCTACATCTGTCACAAGTTCGGCTCCTGGGGTCTGTGAAGACACTTGCAGAGCCAGGTCACGCCATGCAATACAGGCAGTTGGGCCAAACTCATTCCCCCACACAAACACCTTGCGGACATTCTTAGATTGCATGATGGCCTTTGCAAGGATGTCCAAACCAGCGTCAGACACCCCACAATTTTGTAGGTCTAGCTCCTGCAGGGTTGTGTTGCGTGGCAAGGACTCCACAATTGCCTGCACAAAACTGGGATACTGTGAGACCAAGCATCATCACTTAAGGCTGTCGAGCTTCTACTTGAACAAGCACGTGAATTTATGGTGAATCACAGCCTTCCTGCTGGGTGTATGAAGACCATACTAGAATGCCCTCATCAGCAATCCTGTTGCCGGCGAGGTGCAGGACTTGAATGCTGCTGTTTTCTTGGAGCAGTCTTGCCAGGTGTATTGCGGCCATTCCTGATAGCTTGTTTGCTTTCAAATCCAACACTTCTAACGCCTGATTTTTGCTAAGCCCATAATCGACAAGAACCTGAGGTCGACAGTGTGCTCACGAACTGCTTGCCACGGATGGACAGCAAGCAAGACAAACTCGTTCCACACCTCAAGATCACAATCACGGAGTCCCATTTTGGACAGGTAAAGTTGCCTCAGATTGGTGTTAACACAGAGCATCTTTGCCAAGCTCAATGCTGCGTGATCCTGTGGCGGGCTCATTACTCGGCAGCCTTCAAGCACCAAGCTTTCCAGGCATGGATTCGGAGACTCTGAAAGAACAGCTGACAGAAAAAGGAGCCCATGCAAGCCAATGTGACAATTGCCAATATCGAGCATCTTCAGTGTCTTGTTTGTCCGCAGAACGTTCACGAACGCCTCTGCACCCTGCCCACAAGACACCCATGCACTAAAGAGCAAATTCTGATACCTATCACTGTCATCTGCCGTTCATGCAGGCATCAGCTTTTTGCAAGATGATGTACGAACCGAATCTCCAATAGGATTGCTGGCCAGGTTCAGGAGCTGCAAGTTGCTCCCAGTTGATGCACCAAGACTTGATGCAATAGCACCAGCACCCCTAGCACTGATGCTATTGCCCTCTAGAAGTAGGAACTTCAGACCTGTGTTCACCTTGATCAACTTGGAAATGCACTCAGCGCCAGCATCACCAAACGACGCAGCAGCAGAATCATACAGGTGTTGAGCTGGCGTGTAGTCACTGTAGCTAAGATCCATTAGATCTACGCTGGTATCCTGCGTCAAGGACTCGCACAGAGCTGCTAGCTGAGGGACTGTAATCCGTCGAGAGAAAAGCTGTGGGCTATTCCCGTGTGCCCTCAAGACCATTGCACTACAAACCATCCAGACGTGAATATAAATGGTTTCAGTGTGCACGATGTTTCATATTGAACAAGATAGCACACTTGTCACCCTGCAGGGCTGATATCACAGCTGTGATCGGCTCGCAGCACATTTCGCGGCATTTGCGCCTGTATGTATCCAGCAGGGACATTGCAGCTTAATAGGCCAGCATACAACGCAGGAGTAAGGTACTAGCCAGCCCCGCCTACTTCACCATGGATGCTCTGTGCGCAGCAACGCTTGAAAACGTACGTGCAGTGACTTTAGGGCAGCCCATCAAGATCGGAAAACCAGGTTCTAGGAAGCTTGGGGTCATTTGCATCACACTACCCTAGTGGTGTTCCGAAAGCGCCTTGTTGTTAAGCCCGCTGCGTTGCGGGATTTTGTCTCCTCCATGCATGTGGTGTATGCGGCAAAGACAGGCATGCATGCGGCCTCTGCTCTGTGTCGTGCGCAGCCGTCGTCAGAACAACAGGCACGGACGATGGCGAATATACTGTACCGCATTCAAGACGGCCAATGCCCAAAGCAGTATCCCATAGCTTAATTTGCATAATCTAGTTGTTTGTGAACAACCTGAAGTCTGACGAACAGCAGAGCACGTGCACGTTGTGTGGCGTGCTTCCAGCGGCGCTTATATCTGAGCTTTGCATCGTAACAAAGCAGCAGCAAATTAAAAACTGTACCCTTTGTTCAGTAATCGAGCACCTTAAGGAGCTGCATGGCTGACGTAGAGACTCCATCGGTCGAACAACCTCCAGCCGTTTCTACGGCTACTCCAGGAGCGCCGGTCGCGGATCCTAGTCAAGGTCCCACTGAAAATGCTTCCTTATATGTTGGTGATCTGGATAAGGATGTTCAGGAGACGCACCTGTTCGAATTATTCAGTGAGGTGCGCAACATCCCCGTTACAAGTGCAGCCGATTTCGAGCACCAGCTGTTCCAACCTCACTTCAATACACATCACTATCACGAAGCGTTGTGTATGCAGTATGGACCGGTGCACAGTATCCGGGTCTGTCGCGACACCGTTACCCGGCGTTCACTGGGATACGCGTACGTGAACTTCAACGTCTCAATGGATCCCGAAGCAGGTGTAGACCCCCGATTAGCATGAGCACCGTATGTTGTGTGCTATGCTACATGTTCGAAGACTGACTTGTTGCCGTAACAGAGTCTCTCAAGCCAGCGCCGACACCATGACGGTAGACGTCCTTGCAGGTAAGAATGCCAAGGCGAAGCTAAACTACCACGTTCTCAATGGAAAAGCCATCAGGATTATGTGGGCAAATAAGAATGCCCGGACGCATACGGACAAGTCCGGCAACATATTTATCAAGGCATGCTCCCCGTGACACCGTTGAGTGGAACACATCACCCTCTATTTCCGTGCACATTCGAAGCATGTCATTGCGTTGTATCAGCGGCGATGGTGATGTTTCTCCACGATTCTTGCCAATTCGATTGTACGATGTCCCAACAGCTGTGTTTGTGCTGTAGAACCTGGAAAAATCCATCACGACGCGAGAACTGCACGACACATTCGCCGATTTTGGGGAAATTTTATCTTGCAAGGTGGCGACGGACAAAGACGGAAAGTCGAAGGGGTATGGCTTCGTGCACTTCTCAGAACCGACGGCTGCGAAGAAGGCAATAGAAGAAGTCAACGGGGCGCAGCTGGGGGACTCAGAGAACGTGGTAACTGTGACGGAATTTGTGAGTAAGCAAGATCGCGGCGACTCGAAGCAGCTCTTCACAAACATCTATGTTAAAAATTTGCCTCCTTCAATACAATCTGAAGATGATGTTAAAACCATGTTCGCTGAATATGGGGACATCTCGTCAGTGGCTCTGATGAAGGTGCGACTTTGCCTGGCTTCTGCCGATGTGCTGTGCTAGTGTTCCGAAAAGGGCTATGGGAAGCAAACTGTATCCAGAACATGAGATTGCATGCAGGCGTCTCCAAGTGACGATTCATGCAAATTCTTTGCATTTGTCAACTTCGAGAAACACGAGGCCGCTGCCGCAGCGTGTAAAGCCCTGCATGAGAAGGAAATAGAGGGCTGCAAGCTGTATGTGGACCGAGCACAAACTAAGGCAGAGCGACATGGCATTCTGCAGCGTCGGTATGAACAGAAGCGCACCCAAATGGCACAACAGATGGAGGGCAAAAATGTTTATGTGAAAAACCTGGGACCCTCAGTCGATGAAGACAGTCTTAAAAGCGCCTTTGATGTATGCACTTCCACAAACTGAGTCTTTATACGCCCCTGTCTCAACGACCAACATATATCTCCACAAATGGCAAACCAAGTGCTGGATTTGTTCATGTTATGCAGAAATTTGGCGAAATCTCCAGTGTCAAGGTTATGCGGGATCCAGAGACAAAGAAGTCAAGAGGGTTTGGATTCGTATGCTTTTCCGAGAGCAGCTCTGCTCAAGAAGCTGTGTCGCAGATGGGTAACAGCCAACTCGATGGGAAGCAGCTTTATGTTGCTTTCGCACAGCCTAAGGCAGTGAGGGCGCAGCAGCTGCAAGCTGCCATCAATATGAATGTCGGCGGCAAGCAAGGTGGTCCGGGCAAGGGTCCAGGAATGGGGCAGATGCCAGGTGTTCCTGGTATGCCTTATGGGTACAACGGTATGGGCTATCCAATGATTCCATTTGCGGGTCGGGGTATGGTCCCAGGCATGTACCCCCAGATGCAGCAGGGTGCTAATAGAGGGCAGAATGTCCCCAACGGGAATGGATTCAATCCAATGATGAATCCAATGATGCAAATGATGCATATGGGTGGCCCAGGCATGATGCCTGGTATGGGAGGACGTGGGGGTCGAGGCGGGCGAGGAGGCGGCCGTGGTGGTCCTGCCGGCCGTGGGGCAATGCGCCCTGTTGGCCGTGGAATGGGAGGCAGGGGCCCAAGCGACCAGGTACCTCCTCATATGGGACCGCAGCAAATGCAAGGGCGAGGTGGCAGCGGTCCCCCTGAGGAGTCTCTTGCCGGTCGGCTGGCAAACATGCCAGACGAAGATCGGAAGCAACAGCTGGGTGAGATGCTGTTCCCCCGGCTCAAGGGGATGCTGTTTGGCCGGTACAAGTCCGACGACATGGCTGAAAAACTTGCATCGAAAGTAACAGGGATGATGCTGGAAATGCCGCCAGCAACTGTTCTGTACTTGCTTGAGACTGAGGATGAGTGCCGCGTCAAACTAGATGAGGCACTTGCGGTGTTGCGAGACCATGGTGCACTGCCTGATGGTGTTCCCCCTGCCTGAGTCAACACTACATGCATGCTTTGGGTTGATGGGTATGGATGTTGATGGCGGGAGGCATCATTGAAACTGTGGTGTTGAGTAACCAGTTTTCCCAAAATACACTGGTGGATAAGGCTAGATTTGGGGTGTAATCCATGTAAGGGTGCTCGATTTCTCTGTGTTCACATAGTTTAGTGTCTGGCACCATCATGCTGTCCAAAGGTCAAGGAATTTAATGTTAGAAGGCTGATGTCGCCACCTTCCTACACAGATATATCCCATCCAGTTCAACACCATTCCAGGCGCACATATTGGATTGTGGGGGGAAACAGAGGCAGTACTTTCGCTCATCACATCAGCATGTAACCCACAACTGGATTGTTGTAGCAGGACTCGCCGCTGCTCGCTGATGTGTGTTCGAATGAACATTCTGCGGGTCTGCAGCGTCATTTGTGTTACAACGCGATCATTGCAAGAGCCCGGTATCCCCAAGGGGTGAACGCACAAGACAGCACAACCAAAACTTGCCCGTGCAACACATGAGGCACCTCACCCAGAATCTGTCGCCGTTAAAGCCACACAATACACTAAAAACCCGAACCACCAGGCTTCTCACAATGCCCCACATGCAGCAAAGGCAACACAGAAGTACTCCGACTCTCAGCAGAGCCCTAGAAAAGCGCAAGCCTCAGAAACCTGTATTCAAATCCAATCATCGTCAGACGTTCACGTTTTGGGGAAATGTTCCAGGTGGCAAAAGCGAGGATGCGGCACCCCCCTCCGTGGGGTGGGAGGGGGCAGGCAGCCCGCTCCAGGGGGGGGGGACGGCAGATCGGCATGGTGCGGTGTCAAGTGCGTGCTAATTGGTCCATGCCAGGTCACGCGCCAGCGACAGATGCCTTATGGGGGCCGACTTACAGCGCAAGGTCATGTGTATCTGACACTAAGCGCATCAACACCGATCAGGAAAGACGTCCAGATGTGCACCATCAAGCCAGGTAAAGGCTGGGAAGACAGATATCATAGAGCAGCACAAGCGCTGACCCGATTACAAAGGTTTCTCTATGTTATCACGATGCCCACCTCCATAAAGTTGGCCGCTTTAACTGCAGTTGCCCTCAACTGTGACTCCTCCATATGGAGGTTCCCTCCGATGTATCCCTGGTGGGGCGACCTCCTGCCCTTGTCGTACCATACCAGTACGATAATGTTGCCAATGCACGGCAGGGTTCGGGGTGATGCGCGGTGATGCCAGATGTAATTTATTTTCTTTCAGCTTGTGTGTTCGTCGCACACCTTGGTTTATGTGTGCAATGAAGATTCGTCTGTACCACTGGACTTGACGAAACGGTTGCCCCTCGACTATGGAATGGCCTGGACCTATGCAAACTGCGCTTGCTGGGGTTCATCTTCAAGGCAACAGACTAGGTTCGGCTGGAAGTGGTGCTGGCGATATCAGTTCTGTCCTCTGATCCACTCCATGTGACCAGCACAATGAATCGAGGATCAAGGATGTCACATTGACATGCATTAACAGCCCACATGTTGTCTCGCAGGCAAAGCCTGTCTCACAGGCATGCCCTATCAACAGAGGTGGACCGAGACAGAAGCAACAGGTAGTCTAGATCTGTACCACGGACAACCGATCACCTGTGGCCGGCTGGAGCGCTGCTAGCGCTGCTGTCCCCTCTGTTTCAAGTTCACACTACCGTCATTACCGTCTGGGGCATAGTTCACATCGCTCAGTGTACATGTGAATGTGCTTGTATCGGTGTGCACTGCACGCACAGGTGTGCATCTCACGGCCGACGTCGGGCTTGATGCAGGCGTCTGGCTTGATGCAGGCGTAAAACTAACTTTTTCCATTCGAGCCTTCCATGCGGATTTTTTCCTCCCAGTCCTGGTGCCATAAACCCATTTCGGTGGCCATCCGTCTCTCGCGATCGTACGTGGAAACCCCGCCATTTCGACTACGTGGAGCATGCCGAAGTCGAGTGGCGAAGTCGAAGCGGGAGGGCATCGACAAGACTAGGCAGAACACTGCCTATGTGACAGCAGACACAAAACTCCGACCATCAAAACAAAGAAGAATCACGTGCGCAATGTTTTGCCGAGGTCTCTTGTTAGAGATAATCATCACTACAGCTGTGTCCGAGGCTTGCCTTGGAACAGCACTAAAACATTACAAAGTATCTTTGATTCCGAGCGTCAGCTCTTTTTTTCTGTTACTTGGACAAGATGTCTGCTGCAGAGGCGCCATCTGCTGATTCACAAGTAGCTGTTGCTGCACCTGCTGCTAACCCGCCCGCCGGTGAGCCGGCTGAAGGAGCAACAGAGAATGCAGCTCTGTATGTTGGTGATCTAGATAAAGATACTCAGGAGACTCATTTGTTCGAGTTGTTTAGTGAGGTATTCATTGTTCGAGCTCCTTCAAATGAGGCGTTGGTACTCGAAATGCTGCCAATTGCTGTACCGTTACCAAATTTCACTTCAGCATCAATTTCTCCATGCAGCATGGACCCGTGCACAGTATTCGGGTTGTTCGCGACACCGTCACTAGGCGCTCACTGGGATACGCGTATGTCAATTTCAACATGTCAATGGACCCCGACGCAGGTACGACTGCCTGGACAGCATCGTATATGCTCTCCATGTTTGGCACCTTAAAAGTAGTTTTGAACGTGCCACTGTTCCCTGCCGCCGAGGCACAACGTGTCGTTTATGTGCAGCAAAAAAAGCAAAGGCTAAGCTAAATTATCATGTCCTAAACGGCAAAGCAATCAGGATAATGTGGGCAAACAAGAACGCCCGAACCCGCACAGACAAGTCAGGTAACATATTTGTTAAGGCACGCTTCTGTTCAGTGCTCCACTGCATGCCACGGCCTGGCCTAGCACGTCTGCTGACAGCAGGAAATTGATCAGTAAGGGCTTCAACGACAACGTGAGGATATTGCTTCAGATGGTTCCAATAGTCTTACGGCTTCCCGTGCTGTCCAGAATTTGGAGCGCAACATCACGACACGTGAACTTCACGACACTTTCGCCGATTTCGGCGAAATCCTTTCGTGTAAGGTTGCCGTTGATAAGGATGGAAATTCGAAGGGTTATGGGTTTATACACTTTACAGAGCAGTCAGCGGCCAAAAAGGCGATCGAAGAGGTGAATGGAGCCCAACTAGGAGATTCAGAGAAGGTCGTTACTGTCACAGGGTTTGTCAGCAAGCAGGATCGAGGCGATCCTAAGCAGAACTACACTAATTTGTATGTTAAAAATCTTCCAGCATCCGTCACAACAGACAATGATGTCAAGGCAATGTTTTCGGAATTTGGAAGTGTTTTGTCTGTGGCCCTAAGCAAGGTACTCACACAGTCTTGGCCTTCAAGCTGCAGAGTGTTGGTGTGAATATGCTTTGCACTGTGCCCCAAGCAACTTGTGTTTGACACCATCAGGTCGAGTGCTGTAAGCAGGTGTCACCCAACCAACCGGCTGGCAAGTATTTTGCATTTGTCAATTTTGAAACACATGAAGCTGCAGCAGCAGCAGTTGAGACTCTGAACGATAAAGAGGTTGAAGGTATCAAGCTATATGTGGATAGAGCCCAAACGAAGGCCGAACGCCAAAGTATTTTGCAACGCCGCCATGAAAACACGCGCTCACAGATGGCACAATTGATGGAAGGAAAGAATGTCTATGTCAAGAATTTAGCAGCAAATGTGGACGAGGAAGCTATTACGTCAGCATTCTCGGTACGACTCCTGCATGGCATAATGGGGGATAGCAGTCCCACATCCATGTCAGGACACACTGACATGCTACCCTGTATAACATTGCGCTTATGATCTGTGACACCTTCCGTACATAACCCAGAGGGGTGCAGAAGTTTGGAGACATCACCAGTGTGAAGGTCATGCGCGACCCAGATACAACGAAGTCACGGGGATTCGGCTTTGTGTGTTTTGCCGAAATCAGCTCCGCCCAAGAAGCTGTAGCTAAGATGGGAAACAGTCAGCTTGAGGGGAAACAAATCTATGTTGCGTTTGCACAGCCAAGAGCTGTCAGGGCTCAACAATTGCAAGCTGCAATCAATTTGAGTGTGAATGGCCAACTAGGTGGCCTTGGCAAAGGGGGCATGGCAGGAGTTCCTGGCTTGCCATATGGGTACAATGGCATGGGCTATCCAATGGTGCCTTTTGCTGGAAGAGGAATGGTTCCAGGCATGGGTAACATGTATCCCCCCATTCAACAGATGCCACAAGGTGTACCAGGAGGTCAAACCATTCCAAACGGGTCTGGTGTAAACGGTTTCAATCCAATGCTGAACCCGATGATGCAAATGATGCACATGGGCGGGCTGGGCCTGATGCCTGGAATGGGTGGTATGATAGGACGTGGAGGACGCAGTGGTCGTGGAGGGGGTCGTGGGGGAGGGGCTAGCCGTGGTGCCATGCGGCCTGGGCGGGGAATGGGGGCCCGTGGACCAGGCGACCAGGCGCCTCCTCACATGGGACCACAGCGACCGCAAGGGCGGGGCGGCCATGGTCCTTCTGAGGAGTCACTGGCTGGGCGGCTAGCAAACATGCGGGATGAAGACCGAAAGCAGCAGCTGGGTGAGATGCTGTTCCCTCGTCTTAAAGGGATGATGTTTGGACGATACAAGTCCGATGACATCGCCGAGAAACTTGCATCCAAGGTTACGGGGATGATGCTGGAAATGCCGCCAGCAACCGTCCTGTACCTTCTTGAGACTGAGGACGAGTGCCGTGTGAAGCTGGATGAAGCTCTGGCAGTGCTCCGCGATCACGGTGCACTCCCTGAAGGCATTCCCCCAGTCTGATTGCAGCTGTATGTCACCGAATTTTTTATGCGCACAGTTAAATCAACAATGGGTTTGCGTTGTTGACCTCCCATCTCGGCCACTCTTGTTGCTGGCAGTACAAGCTTTTATGCTTGTCCTTTACATCACTCGGTCCAACGGTCTGTGTAAGTGGCATGCATATGCTGTGTGGTGCCAGTTTCCCGATGTTGCCCGCTTGGCTGTTGCTTAACAATGCTTTTAGCAAGATGCTTGGCTTAGAGGAATGTGAACCGTTGCGTTTATAATTAGTAAGTGTTTGAAACAGCCATTGTTGCCTGCAATTCATTGACAAGCACAGGTGCAACGTTGGCCGCTGTTCAGGAAAGGCTTCTGGGCCCACTGGCAGATGTGTTAAATAGGCAACTAATACTAATACACCAGAGGCTGCAAATGGGGCGTGGATGGCATTGGCTCGCATTCTGCAACATTCATGAGGCAGACAGTTGAGCCTTCGTTACTACTACATCTAGACATCTACGACATGTCAGTGCAAGCAGGTAGCTAGCAATCTGTCACGAGTGCTTTCACAAGCAACGTGAATGCTTGGATTAATGTTTGCGGTCTCGACACGCGTCGCCCAAGTGGCAGTGGAAAAATCAGTTGCATGTGTACATCGATCGACATGTATGCAGTCGGTTTGATTACATTCCGGGTTGCGGATTCCGGCTTCGCTCCGAACGCATGCATCCTGGCCCGTAGCCCAACGACAAGACAACACATCAATAAAAGCGTACGAGGCGAGGGAGCATCAACTGTTTTCACAAATGGTTGCCGCGTTTCACTGAAGATGATTGGACCCACAAGGGGCTTGGCGGAACCAAAAATCATCAACAAGCGCGGTGCGCAGAACCGTTGGTGGACTCATATCTTGTGCACAGCGGGATTTGAGTGGCTGGTTGCCTGATGCACTGATTGGAAGGTAGTTAGGTGTTCTGCAGGGTGCATGCTGAAAAATCAGATGAGGATAGCGTCACCATATCTGATGGCCCAGGAAGGTGCACAAACAGCATACAGTGCGGATGTGGGTGGTTCAGGCGATGGCTGCGGCTGCAATTGTATGATCATTGCTGATGTCCATATTTCAGGGCGCTCTCGGGGCGCTCTCGGGCCCTGCTTTGGGTTACAGCCATCAGCACTCACATTGTAACCACCCAGCCTCACAGGGCTGAAAGACATCCGGTTTTCCTACGGACTTTGGGTATCAAGCTGGTAATGAATTTACCACATTTGTCTAGAGTGAGGGCTCTAACCCCGAATGTAAATCAGAACAACAGAATGGTCAAGACTTGTTCCGCTGAACAGGCATTCTCGTGCTCTCGCCATGCGTCCACCATCTGGCGGCACGATACAGCCGCTTTCATTGTGCATGTTGCAAACAATCATGAACACCTGTGTCGCCACGTGCTCTAGGTGTACAGCGGCTGATGTTGCTCGAGTGTTTCACAGCTCATATGGGGTGTTGCATGGCGGCATCCTCGACTGATCGAGAGCAGCCAGAACTGCACGGCAGTATGCTCCGCCGCACAGGTGTATATATTATCTCCATGATAACTGGCGGAAGTAAAAAGAAAAGAAAATATCAATTCCAATCTCCCGGACTCTTGTATCAAGTCCTCTACACCGGGTACTGCGCCTGAGGCTTGCCTCAGTCCAGCGCCACAAAAACAAAAAATCATCATCTCAGTTTAGATTAGTATTGAGTTTACTGTTCAGTCGATCTAGACAATGGCTGTTGTAGAGACGCTTGCGGCAGAGCAAACCCCGGCTGCGCCCGCACCGGCTTCCAACTCACAGATTGGCGATCCGGTTGAAAGCAATGCCAAAGGAGCGTCGTTATATGTCGGAGATCTGGACAAAGATGTCCAGGAGACTGACCTTTTCGACTTGTTCAGCGAGGTGCATATATCCGAACTGTGTCATTACGCTCCGAGCTCTGATCGTTGGTAGTGAGTATAACTATTGCCTCTTTCTGCCTAATAAGGTTTTCTGTGCAGTATGGGCCGGTTCACAGTGTCCGTGTCTGTCGCGACACTGTCACCAGGCGCTCACTGGGTTACGCATACGTCAACTTCAACACGACAATGGATCCGGAAGCAGGTGTGGATTTTGAGTGGATAAGCTGGTATGCGCTGAAGTGCTGACTGCTGATCAGCTGGCCTGTTCCTGCCACACAGTTGACAGATTGCCTGATGCTTTGTCAGCGTGTAGCTAAAAATGCCAAGGCGAAATTAAATTACCACATTTTAAAAGGAAAGTCTATCAGGATTATGTGGGCAAACAAGAACGCTCGAACGAGTATGAACAAGTCTGGGAATATTTTCATTAAGGTCTGCTTCATCTCATGTGCTACCGTCTGGTATACCTCCATGATGTATTGATAGTATAACGTCTATTTTTACTGTGAATGCATCCTGATTGTCGAGGTGCATCATATGTTCAACGGTGCCTTTTGTGTGCAGAATTTGGAGAAGACAGTTACAACACGCGAGCTACATGATACGTTTGCGGAGTTTGGCGAAATTCTATCTTGCAAGGTTGCTCTTGACAAAGATGGAATTTCGAAAGGTTATGGATTCGTACATTTTGCAGAGCCGTCTGCAGCCAAAATGGCTATTGAAGATGTGAATGGAGCACAGCTCGGTGAATCCGACAAAGTTGTCACTGTCACAGAGTTTTTATGTAAGCAAGATCGCGGTGGTTCAAAGCAACACTTTACGAATGTTTACGTCAAGAATCTTCCTGAGTCCGTCAAGACCGAAGATCATGTTAAGACAATGTTTGGTGAATTTGGGGATATTTCATCAGTGGCGCTGATGAAGGTAAGTCGACATCTCTGCATATCCTGACTCGATTCTTTGTTGGTGACAGATTTCCCCTTGACTTTCAGTGGCCATTTTGAGTTTGCTGAAGCACATTGTTGCTCTTTGCAGATGACACCCGATGAAGATTCAGGCAAGATTTTTGCCTTTGTCAATTTTGAAACACACGACGCAGCTGCAGCAGCCTGCGCCGCTCTTCATGAGAAGGAGGTGGAGGGTCGTAAGCTCTACGTCGACAGAGCGCAGACGAAGGAGGAGCGACAAGGGATTCTTCAGCGCCGCCATGATCAGACGCGCACACAAATGGCTCAAATGGTGGAAGGCAAGAACGTATATGTTAAGAATCTTGCTCCTACAGTAGATGAGCAAAGTCTCAAGGGGGCCTTCTCGGTGTGCTTTCATGGTCCCTGGACTGCGTAACCATCATACAGCTAAAACCTGCCTGCCTGAGGCTGCTGTGTGCACAAAGCTTGTCTTAACCTCTCTGATGATGGGCTGCAGAAGTTTGGAGAGATTTCCAGTGTCAAGGTTATGCGTGACCCAGAGACCAACAAGTCACGTGGTTTTGGGTTTGTGTGCTTTGCCGAAACTAGTTCCGCTGAGAACGCTATTTCGCAGATGGAAAACAGCCATCTCGAAGGCAAGCAGCTTTATGTTGCATTCGCCCAGCCGAAGGCTGTCAGGGCTCATCATCTGCAGTCTGCCATCAGCATGAATGGTAGACCAGGTGGTCATGTCAAACCGCCTACTCCCGGAGTCGCTACGATGCCTTACGGGCATGGTAGCATGGGTTACCCCATGGGCCATTTCGCAGGGCGTGGGGCTCTGCCAGGAAACATGTACTCGCAAATGCAGCAACAGGGTGCCCAGGGTCAGCATGTTCCAAACATGGCTGGGATGCATGCGTATGGTCCTATGATGAACCCGATGATGCCAATGATGCACATGCGTGGCCCTGGAATGATGCCTGGGGCCGGGATGCGAACCGGCCGGGGAGGAGGTCGAGGAAGCTTTCCTGGGCGTGGCGCGATGCGGCCAGTAGGCCGTGGAAGCGGGCCGCGTGCCGCAGCGCAGATGTCTGCTCATCACCAGCCCACAGGGCGTGATGGTCTATCAAAGGATTCAATGGCTGGGCGGCTGGCTAACATGCCAGACGAAGACCGTAAACAGCATCTGGGCGAGATGCTGTTCCCTCGTCTCAAGGGGATGTTGTTTGGACGCTATAAGTCTGAGGACATCGCTGAGAAAATTGCGTCCAAAGTCACGGGCATGATGTTGGAAATGCCAGCAGCAACAATTCTCTACATTCTTGAAACCGAAACTGAATGCCGCATCAAGCTGGACGAGGCACTGGTAGTGTTGCATGATCATGGTGCTCTTCCCGAGGGTGTCGCAACGATCTGAGGGTTTACCAGTGGGACAAGTTTTGAAGAAAGGTCATGTTTGCACCGATTGTCTAAGAGCTTGTCTAGACTGTTGAATTTGGACGCTTTACATTTGAAAATTGCTGCACGCAGGTGGGTGCAGCAGCAGAACCTGTAATGTCACACATCCGTTCGCAGCGTGTAGAGCTGAGCGTGTGCCTGATTGTGGTCTAGTATGATCTGCTGAATATGCACAACTTGATTTGACAACAGATCACTATTGTGACATTGCATCTGTATGTGTTGAACCGTGCTGCAATCATTGCACAAACCAGGTCTTCTGGTTCCAATCCAATCAGAAAGCTTGGTCTCTCGGTACGTCGGCCTGACTGGTCCTGCCACATCATAAACGCAACTCATCAAAAATCGTCTCACATTGCAATATCAAACACACAGAGCTGGTCCTTGTGTTGCAGCCTGCCATTTTCGCTGCATTGCTGGCCAAGATAGCACAATCAAGCGATAGACACAGGTCGAATCAAGATGCCGCGCATGGAACGACACGTCTGATTACATCTGTTGTGTTTAGTATGAGTCCGGCTTTCGGATTATGACTACATGATGAGGGGGACAATTCACAAGCGCAGACCAACATGTACCAATCGGTCTGCATGGCCGTACAGCAGCACAGCCACGACATCGACTGCAGCAATCCAGTCCGACAAGGGTTCAGACCCCGGGCATTGGTGCAAGTCTCACAGAACTCAACTGTGTATGCCATGCACTCATGTGGACCACAAACCTGTGCCAGCCTGCCCCGTGCATCATTGGACTCTGCTTCATTAATGTGAACCAGCAGGTGACGAGCAGTCATGGTTGCCTTTGTCTGCCAGATGCCGCTGAGCCTGCACTTGCCGATACAAACACGCCTTGTCCCATGCACTCTGTGTGCCCCGGAACGCCAGGAAATGCAAGACATGGTCAGTGAACTTGTCCGCATGTGCTGATATGAATGGGGCTGCTGCCGCCCTGATTGCTGCCCGGAGACCTTGCACAGAAACAGCATGACTGCGCTTGTGTGCACCCTGCACGGTTAGCATGCGGCGCAAGACTTGCTCTACTGCCTGCACATGCACCGAGGCGGCGTGACCTCAGCCATGTGACTTTCCGGTCCTCCCCCAACACTGATGGGCCATACATTACACCACGCTCACCACGACCAGCAGGGACTCCCATGGTGAGCAGTGGTGTGCCACCGAAGGGAAGCCGCTGTGGAGATCGGAAACTGCTAGCAACAGCCCATCGCCACACGCTGCCACAGTCTGCTAACGGTGTAGCAAGCAACTAGAATATGATTCGCACCAGTTGTACAAGCCCAGGGTCATTCATCAGCAGGAGCGCTTGCAGCTCTCTCCTGAGCCATTTAGACACCGCGGGGTCTGCCAGGGTCCGAAACTGCACTGTGTCATTGGGCTGTGGAGGCGCTGTTGACACGGCCATGTCCTTGGGCATGGCACGACACAGTTTTGGACACGACTCCGTGTGCATTGGTACATTTCCAGGGCTTTGTATGTATGTTGCTCGCCGTATGCGATGCTCCGTTGAAAGCACAAATCCATCATGCCTGTTGCGATCTAATTGCATAGCAGGCTGAAGCACGATGCGTTCACATGTACTCTCGTTGCAGTTGTACAGGTACGCTATACAGGAGCTCCTGCATACAGGGCAGAGATACTCTGCCTCTTCCTTGTCGTTTTCCACTGCAGCCCACTGTTTGATGCACTGCACAGGCACCATCTCTCTTGGACAATCAGGAAAGCCAGAGAGTTCACGTAGAGAGCGTGCAGTAAGATAAGTGCGCCTGTAGCAAAACCAGGCTTGCCATTTCCTGCGGGCTGATTGGTAGATCTAGCGAATTGCATGGTTAAATGGTTTGGTAGCGCACTGTAAAGCAGAAGGCATGGTAGCACGGCTGCAAGAAAGAGTCATCTTCATGAGAAACTTCTTTTAAGCATATCGGACATTGCACAAAGCTGTATTTGCAATGCTCAGCCATACCCGTTGCTGGGAAGTTTCACAAGCGTATACGCAAGAAGAGTAAACCTGAATGAAGCTGTCATTAGACTCGTTTATGCAGACACAAGCCGCTCGGTATTTGAAAGTGAGCCGAACGGGGCGACGGGATGTTCAGTTGCTCATACATGGCCCTGACTCCTAAGTGTTCCCCGCACAATATATATCAGTGAATTCAAATGGAACGCTACTGCAGCCTGTGCTCGGGAGGGATACGTTTTCGTTGATGCAGGGCGCCGGTACCTGCTCTTTCCCTGAACAGCGCGTATTACATGCATGTGCCTAACTTGTACTGTTTGCTTCCCGCGACTAACGCAACTGTGCGCATTGGGACGCCATGGTCACGTACATTGCAGGCCAACTAGTGTTGGCTATGGTGATGTTCTGCATGCAGGGGACGTGTGAAAATGTGCACATGCGCAAGGGTGAAATCTGATACCAGCCCTGCATGGCACATCGGTACACATGAATGGTAAACTATAATGTTTAAAACTGCGCATCATGCACGTCTCAGTTGTCCTGCGGCTCCGCTCCGTCTCTAGGCATCAGTAAAAACCCGCAAGGCGTGATGGGCGCCTGCTTCAGCTCGAAGTCGACGGGGCTCAATGAAAAGCCACTACGTCTTCCAAAGCCAAAGAGTGTCAAGCCTGGACAGCTGAACACGACACTGTATCGGGACCTGCCTCCTCCAGGCGACTCCGATCACCATGACGTACCGCTGATAGGTGTTGCAAAGATCACGGTCGTTGGAGCCAAGCTTTGTGCAAAGGGGAACTATAATGTTACGCTATCAATGGGCATGCAGGTATCGAACTGCTAGCATGCCTTTCGCAATGCTGTGAACATGCCGACGAAAGATATTCACGCCAACATTGATCCATGCAGAGCTTCCTGTCCGTCACCAGGCCCAGGACTACTCAGCCTAAGTTTGAAGCTGAACGCAACTTTGTGGTTATGAAAGGTGGTCATGTCTTACACCTCTTGGTGCACAACTTGCGTTCAAACTACGCTGTGGCATCTCTGAAGCGCACCCCAGTGGGTATTGCGCACATAGACTTGCTGCAGTTGTTTCCTGACCTATCCATCACAGATTTCAGTGATAGTAAGACCATTGTGTTACCCCTGCGCAAGCCCACTGCTCCAATAGATGTGCCTTCCCAAGCCAGCGACACCGGCGCTGTGCATGAATCAGATGTGGGCAGCATCACAATAACAGTAGAACGTGCCAGCTTAGAGCAACTGCAACGTCAGTTCTGGAGCAGCCTACTGAATATTGCAGACTTTGATGACTCGGGGACACTCGATCAAGAAGTGCGTCCCCTGATGTTCAGCTGCGGACTGTGTTGTCAGTGTGTCTCCACAGCAATGCGGATTGAATAGGCGCAGTGTAGCCATGCTCCGGGGCACGCACACAGCAGGTGGTCTTTTGATCTCTTGTGGGACATGCACCACTGTATCGGTGTGTGCGGAGCCCCTGTGGGTTGATGTATCAAGGAGTGCCCGTGTAGGAGTTTGAACGCCTGATGCATGCAATGCTTCAAGGCGGTGACGAAGCCGAATCCCAATGCTCACCAGCATCAATCAGATCAAAGTCTGATTATGTGACCAGGCTTTGGCAGGAGGCAGAAGACATCTCCAAGACAGAAGAGCACAGCATCAGCGCAGCGACACTCAGCAAGGTCTTCATCCCATGGCAGTTGCCATTGAAACAGTTGCCATTGAAACATCTCCAGAATGCCTTGCACAGAGTGATAGCCTCGCTTCTGTTCGCAGTAATGCCATGGGGTCCACCAGTCAGCCATGCTTCCTGGCACAAGTTTGTTACAGTCCCATGACTTGTGCACATGGGTGTGAGGCTGGTCGCTTCATCCGATGCCAGACCATGCCACCCTCTATTCCCAGATGGAGTAGCGCCTGGTTTCTGCAGCCGTGGTTGCGCCAGGCTGGCAGGAAGCAGGTGCTGGCGGTCAAGTCCACCACCGTGTGCAGGTGCTCATGCAACACCAGAATGACGGAATTCGGCTGGAACGGTGTCCAATTTCTGGCGGTAAGCTGCACCCAACCGACCACATTGGCAACCTGGTCTACATGCTCTTCCAGATGAACAGCGGAATGGGCAAGAACCTTCAAGGCGGCTTCCGCACAGTTGCACAGGTGCTGCTTCCAGTGCTGCGCACATCACTACGAGCACATACAGCACATGCAGCTCAGAGCACACTTTCCATGTGCGCTCAAGTCCTTGCAGTCAAATCTGCAGAGAATGATGAGCTCTGCCTGCCACACGATTGTCGTGGCTGCGAGGCATGCTTGAACAGTGACACTGAGCACTGCCATGTGACACCCACGCCCACGTGTCTGCATTCCTGCCCACCTTGTTTAATTTGCCAGGCTCAATCTCTTTCAGCTCCTGCATGCGCTCTGCTATCAGTGGGACACACACAGGGCATGTGCCAGGAAGGCATGGGCAGATCGTGTCTGCGCACAACGGCTGCACCCCTGGTATCCACATGCACAGATCCACCCCGTTTAGCTCAGTGGATGGCACCATGTGTGTGTCTTGCAGGCAAACAGGAGCTGGATCATGTCCCTCAGTGAATGGATCATCCTAGAGCCCGCATCAGGCAACTTCTCCAGCCTGTGGCAGGGTACAAAGTACAAGCCTGGCCTAAACCGCAACGGAAATGCGGCTCACATTGTGGTGTACAACCGCTACAAGCAGATCCTTGAGGAGGAGGTCATCTCTCCGCTGGTGCTGCTGGCCATACGCAACATGTACCAAACTCCCCTGGGCATGGTCATGAAGAGCACTGGCATGTACCGACACCTCAAGGCACGGCTCAAGCTTCTGCGTACAACGCTGTTTCTGCTCTCGGTTGTGTAGCCTGCGGCTGAGCAAGAATGCATTGAGGTCAGCATCGCCTGTGACACGTTGCCGAGCTCGGAATTGGCAGGCCGGCTGGCTTCTGCCAGTATGAGGCCCTGTTCATACCTAGGGCCCAGGAGATATGTCACCCATGCATCTGCCTGGATGACTGATTCTCAGTTGCTGCAGTAATATTCACAGTGTGGCATAGTCTGTGATCCTGGAGAGAATGCTAAAGTGGGGCTGCAAGCGGCACCTGGCCAGTTTTTCAGCGCAGTGACGCAGATCATCCTGTGCCCAAGCCGAGTGGACTGGTGCATTGCTGCAGTGTCAGGTACTGTACAGGATGTGTCGAGGTCGTCTGGCTTGAAAATGAGCGACCCAGCTTCCAAGGCATCCATCCGGAAATTCGTGAAGGCATATCGAGGCCAGGTGGACGTCTCTGAGATTGCTGAGGACCTGGACTCGTTTAAGAACTTCAATGAGTTCTTCTATCGGAAACTTAAGGCAGGTTCCCGGCCAATTGCGGCACATGATGACGACACAGTGCTCGTCAGCGCAGCAGACTGCCGCCTGATGACGTACGAAACTGTGCAGCAATCGCAGCAGTTTTGGATCAAGGTCCGTGTCCTTCTGCACCGCAAGCACTGTACTCTCGTCTGCTTCTTACCCTCGCAGTGAAGCAGGTAGACGTCTGTAGCTGAATTATTTTATGTGTTCACAGCGGACGTTTTGGCATTTCGAAGGACTGACATACAATGTGACCTATTGCAGTGCATGGCAAGCCGTGGTGGGAAAGCAATACGCACTCTCATTATGCCGTGATAGTTCGTATGCTATGAGGTGCTTGAAGTCATCAGGGCATGGTGGCATGTGCAGGGGCGGCTGTTCTCTGTGCCAGGCCTGCTTGCGGATAAGGATTTGGGTCAAGAGTATGAAGGCTGCTCCATGATGATCTTTCGACTGGCCCCGCAAGGTCCGGGCTTCTCGTAACTGTGTGCCACCTGTGGTGAACACTCGAGCACACGTAGCATGCTTTTCTGAGTCCAGGGATGACATTTGCAGACTACCACAGGTTCCATACCCCGGTGACTGGCACAATTGAGTACGCTTCTAGAAAAAGCTCGCCACGACCTGACTGACATGGAATGCAGGTCTCGTTTTCTACTGCACTAGTACACTACAGAAAGATAGATATGGCATGCTCTTGACTGACTGCCGTTGCATCATACTGGCTTGTGACAGCAGTCATCCCAGCACCTTGAGGTTGAATAGATGCTCAAAAGAGTATTTGAGCAGCTGATAACCAGCTCCAACAACCCGCGTGTGTGTGAGTTGCAGATCGATTGTGGAGATTCCAGGCCACCTTTATACTGTCAATCCGATTGCTGTCAACTCGCCAATGTGCAACGTGTTCACAGAGAACAAACGTGTTCGCGTGCAAATTCAAACAGAACACTTTGGGATCGTGCAATTTGTCGCAATTGGGGCAACGGCAGTGGGCAGCATCAACTTCACAGCCACAAGCGGTGCACGTGTCAAGAAGGGAGACGAGCTGGGATACTTTGCGTTTGGAGGCAGCACCTGCATAACACTCATACAGCGACACCTGGTGGAGCTGGAGCCTGACCTGTGTAAAATGAGCTGCAAGTGCGCATCCCACGCAGCCACCGTTGTTCTGGAGCTGTGCACATGCCCTTATACTTCCTGGACTTGCCTTGCTGATTGACATTACTAGTCCTGCTGGCAGCCCTTAGCTGTACCAAGCAGGCTAGCAGCCATAGTCCATGAAACATGTGCAAACCCTCGACTGCACAGCACTGCGGGGTGCGAACCTCCTTGTTTCCACACTTGCAGTTGAGAGCTCAGGCAATCCCTTGTGCTTGTATGACTTCTGTGAGAGGCCACGCAGATCGGTGGAGACCTATATCCGCATGGGAGACTCCATTGGGTGTGCAAGCAGTGCAGCTGCAGCGTCATGTGCCAAGCCGGCACCGGAACTGCCGGGCCAGGTTATGCAACAGGCCAGCGCATATTCCGCAGCCAAGGTGATGGACATGCAGAAGCTCGTACACACAATCATGGGTGCCCGAGCCAATGGGAGCGATGACGGGGGGGAGAAGGCCAGCACTGCCACGCAGCGCTGGAGCTACCTCCGGCAAGTAACCATAAGAAATAAAGAGTTCGTGAGTCTGCTCACAGATGCAAACGATACAAAAGGGCAGGAGGCTTTGCACAACGCCGAAGCCGTTGGCGGAACCGTCGAAGTTGAGTCTGATTCAGATGTGGGTGTGGATGTTGGTGCTTGATTATAGTCTGGACTGTTGAAGTAAGCCTGTGCTGACATTCTTGTCGACCAGCTGTAGGCAGGGTCCTTCCAGGTTCACACATTAACCGTGCATAGGATCAAGAGATGTGCATGCTCTGACAAGCGGCATAGGGCACAGCAGCTGATTCTGAACTCGACAGTGTGTTTTACTTGGATGATAGCATGTGTTTGCAATTGCACTTTACAAGGATCGCTTTTACCAATGCAGCAACCGTGCTCTCGTGTAAGCGAATGCATCCCATTCTGCTCTCAAGCTAAAAAACGCAGATAGACAGCTATGGCAACATACGAAAGATGGCAGACTACTCGGTGTGAAGCTGTGAGCAGCTCTGTGCACGCTATGGCTTGTCCCTGCTGTCCAGGTCTAACACCTCTGTGCCAAAACGATTCCACGGCATATTCTTGGTGCCCTCAAGCTCGCCCATCATTCGCCGCAGCTGTTGGAATGCTGTAGCCTGTTCCAGCCACCCCGCCTCCTCGCACATCTGCACCATAATCTGGCACGTGCGATCGTTCGGCATCACGCCCATCTCGATCATCTTGTCATACAGCAGCCGCGCCTTCCTGTACTCGAACGTCTCCCAGAACAGGGCCAACAACGAGTTGAGCAGGACGCCGTTCACGGGCGTGCCGGCGGCCTGCATGTCCTGAAGCACGCTCTCCCCGAGTCGCTGCCGCTGCGGCGGCGGCACCGCCACGCAGTTGCGGTAAGCTTGAATGAGGGCTGCACACACCCACGTGTTGCGCTGCAGGCCGTGCCTGTGCGCCCGCTCGAGCACAGCATGCACCTCTTTTATATCCGTCCCGTTGCTGCGGGCCGCCGCTGTCAACATACACACAAGCGTGTGCTCGTCCAAAACGACTTGTCGTGCTTCCATATCCCTGCACACCACTGCGTCCATCGCGCCATTTCCCAGGCTGATAGCATCCAACATGCCTTCCCAGCATGACACAGCACGTCTGCAGCCATGCAGTCTTGCACTAGCACATCCCTGCAGGGCCTTATACCGGTACATAGATGCCCCGTCACAGCAGTACGTGACCTGCTGTTATAAAATCAGGTTGTACTCTACCTGTTCACAGAGCATCATGTTCGCGCCACTTGCCAGTGGCAAGCTGCACGCTTGCTGTGTGACACAAAGCATGGCAGGCTCAAGTGTGTAACTTGTGCCATAATGGGGCAGACACAGGGGGCTAGCACGCTTTAAGTACCGCACCTCACAAGGCCTTTGACAGACTGCAGGTCGCCTAGCTGCGCATGGGCTGCCAGCAGCGCGTTGAAGTGGTACCTGTCTGGGCGAACCCCCCACTGTCGCAGCTTGGACCGGAATATGATCTCCGCCTTGTGAAGTTGCATGCCAGCACAGAAAACCTTCATCAAGGTCGCTGAAAGCTGTGCGTCCGGAATGATGCCATTTCTCAGCATGTATCTGCGCACAGCAGGCTGCTCAGCTGCTGAGCTGACAGTAGGCAGTTATCTACATATGTGGTTCACACTCCGTGCAGCGATGTCCAAAGGGAACAGCTGGATGATCAGGAATACCATGTCGCATGTGGCAAAAATTACAGGGAGTGGCTTTGAACCAAGAGGGTGCCCGGATGGGTCATAGCGGGAGGATGAATGACTGGTTGGTGTATAGATTGGACTGCACAAGTATACGCTGTTGCACGATGCACCTGTTTCCATGCCTCTCTACAATGTAGTTATCAACTACATGGTTTATGCGTCAACGGAGTTGTTGCGTGCGGTTTACGTGCCAGGAGAAGATACCTGGATTGAATGCAGCCCTGCGGAAGCAACAGCCGTGGCACACCTGTAAACATCATCGGCATACTCCCATGCTTGGGACTGGTAAATGAGAGTGAGAATGTGCTGCAAGGTGATTACACATGGCGCTAGAGGCGCCTCTAGCTCCTTCTGCAGCAGCGCACATCAATGAGACACGTTGTAGGCGAAGAGCGTCGCAGACGAACATGAAGAGTGAATTAGATGCAGGTTGCTTGCCGCAGGACGGTGGGCGCAAGGCTGTGGAGCAAAGTCCCACGTTCCTGATCCCTGGGGGGGTGGTGAGCCTGGGTCCACACCATGGTCTCAAACAGCTGCATGGCAGGATATAGGTTGCCGTTCTGGGATAGTCCTTTCAGAACCTGGTGGTAGCTGTCTTTGAGGAGGCTGACACCGAGCTGCTGCATGCGCTCCAGCATGTCCAGTGCCACGTCAGGATCATACGAGGCTACGCAATAAATCGCTGCTCCTGTTGAAATCTTCCCGATAAGGCCTTTCTGCACACCACGATGACTTCTCGAAGCAATACGGTCCGTCTGCCGTACATGTGTTATGCCGAAAGGCCTCATGGCGGTCGAGGCACACCTGCACCCACATCTCCCACACCCTTGGGACAATCATGGGCCGGTTCATGTAAGCACAGGCCTGGAAGAATGAAGCGAGTGTGTGCTGATTGGCTTTCCCAGTTAAGACTAGGTAATTGGTCAACCGGAGCGCCTTCAGAAGGTGCCCATTTTCACCAATATACTTGATGGCGTGATTCAGATCAATGCAGTTGGTCCTGGCAAGTTCGTGCAACGTCAGCATGCCTCCGTCAAACGCCTCCTCCACAATGTGTGAGGCGACATGTTTGTGGCGGTAGTGTCGTGGCAGCCCGCGGACGAGCAGGCGGAGCTCATCTGAAGTGAGGCTTGCTGGGTCACGATCTGCTTTCTCTTCAGTCTGACGATACCAGGCGTAAACCTCTGGCCGCGAGGGATCGTCCTGAATGTCATACAGCCCGCTGCCAGTTGGTGCTTCCGTGCGTTCTGCCGCTGCAGCGGTTGCACCAGACCTTCTGTGCGGCTTTACAGCCGCACAGTTGACACCAACGACACCAACTGATGTCCTCAATTTTTGGCTGTACCGTTCACGATGCGCCTGAAGTGCGGGACAGGACGGTGAGCGAAAGGGCACAGCCACTGTCGTGCAGCGGTTCTCGTTGCGCTGATAGAAGTTCGCGTTGCGAGACGCCGAGATACGCAAATTACTCAGCATACATTTCTATATGACATGTAAGCACGCGCCAATCGTTGTCCAAACAGAGAGGGTCGAGGCACGGCCTACACCAAACCACGCTCTTACGCAGCCTGTGATATTGTTGATCCAGAACAGAATACAATGCACTGACCATTGTGAGTGCGTGTACATGGAGTAGCGGCTGGCGCACGCAGCTGATGCTCTGGCGCTGGTACTCTTGCGTGTTGAGTGTCGTTTGGAGCTCCATGGAGCGCAACCGCTGGTTAAACAATGCACGCGGCGAGTGCAAGGTCGATCGTCTCACTCAATGGATCACGGACACATTCAATCAACTCGAAGTGCGATAACTATATTGCTCAACTCTGTAGGAAGCTGCGGTGATGCATGCGGGTTTCTGAAACTCACTGTCGGCAGTGTTGCTGGCTTCAAGCATATGCTGACACTGCTGTCTGCATCCGTAGACGCGATACAGTGGTCAACGATTTTCGCCAGCTTGCTACATGAAGTGTCAAGCCCGTGCCCCGAGCAGGGGCGTAGGGCTGCGGAGATCGGGGTCCGGCAGTGCCACGAGGGCGATCGCCTGTCGCGCGGGCAATGACCACTGTCTGACAAGGAGACAAGAGCTGGTGCTAGCCTTAACAGCGTTTCAAGCTGTGAACACTCCATTAGCTCGCGGTGTGATGCCAGACATCGATGCTGGGCCACAGGGGTTCAAGTATGACCCCATCTCATTGCTCAACTCAGCCTTACGGTGTCACATGCTCCCCTCTACTGTAGCCCCTACAAATCGTGCACGTTGTTTCGCCCGAGCTGTAAGTGGATTTGCGAGCTGGCCGGGGCTCTCTGACACCACTGCATGCCCAGATCCACACCCTTCGCCTGACTGACCCCCATAGCTGCAACTAGTCGACCCACATCAACCCCCCTTCCGGTAGATTTGACAACAAGGCCACCACATAAGCATGGACATCCAACAACACAAACACCCATGCTGGTCAGCACACCAACCTGCCTGACAAGTGGACCGACCCCGCATCCGCTGAGGCAGTCATAGCAGCACCGGGGCAACCACGTTTGACCTCACAACACCGCTCTACCCCGTTTCCATCCACATCTCCGTCTATTCTTCCCCCACCGTCATTCACAGGCACTCCGACAGGTCAATGCCCTGTCGTATCACCTCTCCAGGTTGAGAAGTGGCGTCCCGCCAACGGGAGTGGTCACCGAGGTCACCACGCATTTGCGCCACCGGTGCGGGTGGCAGCATGCTGACCGCGCATGTGCCTCCAGGGTGTCAGAGCTGATTCCGACGGAGGATATCAACAGAGTTGTCGAGGCCGTCAAGGCCCTGCCGTCGACGTTGCAGCAGTACAGCTACCTCGCCGAGCTGCGCACCGCGAAGCCGGGCCTGTTCTTTGCGGCGTTGCAGCAGCGGCCCGCCGCACTGCTGCCTGTGGTTTATACGCCTGGAGTCGGCGAGGCCTGCCTTTCCTGGGGCGCGCTCCCGACCCGGCCGAAGGCGCTCGTGCTCGCCCCCGCGGACCGTGGCCAGATGGCGCAGAGGATTCGAGCGTGGTCTCCCAACGACATGCAGGCCGTCGTTGTGACTGACGGTGCGCCTCTGCACCAAAGGCGCCGCTGCCGCACAGCACTGTGTGAGCAAGGCACTGTGTGAGCAAGGCACTGTGTGAGCAAGGCACTGCACTCGCCGTGGCTGTGTCCTGCGAGACTCTACTAACACGGCATCAGAGCATGCTGCCTAGCAGCGGCTGTGGCACTTCGGCCAGCGTTGTGCCAGCTGGGCTTGCGTAAGCGACTGCCTTTCAGCATGATTCTACAGCTGCGTGGTCGGACAGATGAGGTGCAGAAACGCTGCATGTGCGGGGCATGGCAGCATATGCATGGTGTGCATGCGTGCGCGGGAGACGAGCAGCACCAGACCACTGCGCATTGGGTGAGACAGCGGCTTGAGTGCTACTTTCTGCCTGCTCATCCATGCGGTTCTACCCTCCTGCAGCCTACTGTCCGGTGCATGCGCCTCATTCGTGTGCGCGGTGGCTGAGGGAGGGCATTGCGGTGTAGGGCAGCGCATCCTGGGGCTGGGGGACCTGGGGGCGAACGGAGCCGGCATCTCGGTCGGCAAGGCGCTGCTGTATACGATCGCCGGCGGAGTGCACCCAAACGCTGTGCTGCCTGTGGTACTAGACGTCGGGTGTGATGACGAGGCGTTCCGCAGCAGCGCCGCGTACGCCGGCCGTCCGGAGCCGCGTGTGACCGGCGCCGCATATGACGACTTTGTGGAGGAGTTCTTCTCTGCCTGCCAGGTGCGCCGTCACGCGCCGCAGCGCAAGCTCATGGCTGTAGTGCTACAGAGCAGCAGGGCCCACAGTTCACAGTTGGCCAAGGCGCGGCATTGCACCCACATCTCAGCAGGCGCACGATCTCGACCCGCTACGCCCGCCTTGCCTGACCCACGAGCCATGGTTGGTGGACATTTCTTGAACAGCATTGCATCACCGCTGCAGGAACCGGTATCAAATCTTGGTGTGCCACCGGTTGGTGTGGGTCAACGTTGCCACAGGTAGACGAACTGCCAGCGTGAAAGTTTTCGTTTGTTTAGTCGATTCTTGTTTTCTTCTTGGCCCTGTGCTGCAAGATTCTACTGTAGGCGTGGCGGGTCTAGGCGTGCCCTTGCGAGGATTGGTCGGTGCTTGTGTCCAATCACGGGTGTGGTGCCAGTAGCTGGAGGCACACAGTGGCTGTTTTACACTCCTGCAACGCCCGTTCCCATGATGGCTGCTACAGGCATCGCTCCCATCACCACTGTCACGCAGGGTCTCTATGGAGTAGTCCGCAGTGACAAGCATGGACCATGCCTGCAAACCTGTGTGCAGAGTTGGCGCCCCTGTGGGATGCCTTCTTCAAACAGGGTGACCTCACCTCCGCGGAGGTGCATCCATACCCAGGTAGCCTAACCCCCGGACGTCCCAGGAGGTGATCCTGGTTCAACATGCATGCAGGGGGTGCATGGCAAGGATGTGCTGGTGCACTGGGAGGACTTTGGCAGCAGCAACGCTGCGGCCCTGCTGAGGCGGTACCGCGACCGTGGCCCCACGTTCAACGACGACATCCAGTCGACGGCCGCGGTGACGCTGGCGTGTGTGCTCGGTGCATGCCGTCGCGACACCGTGCCGCCGCTGGCGGACCAGGTCTTCATGTTTGCCGGCGCCGGCCAGGCTGCCCTTGGCATCGCCAGCATGTTGGCGACCGCTCTGGTGAACGAGGTGTGCCCCCTCTCCAGCCAAGCTGCCAAAGTAAGCACTGGCAGTGCTTTGGAAACCATAGTTCCCGGGCCACGTGCTCGCCTGATGCGCTCGACGAGAGGAATGCTCAGTTTGCAGCAGGTAGAACACGCAAGTGTGGCACTCGGGCCTGTTTGGAAGTCATTGCTTTTGCCGTTGGACTGCAATACCTCTGAGTGCGTTCGGTGTGGCTATGGAGATCTGGTCAACCATGTGGGCCGTTTGTAAAATCCGTGGCGAGCCTGTACTTGTGCGTTTGGCAGATGCCATTGGCAGAGATCCACGTGTTTCGGGGGGCTTGCGCAGGGCCTGACAGAGGATGAGGCGCGGAGCCGACTGTGGTTATTTGATCGGAACGGACTCATCGCAGAAGGCCGCGATGGCCTGGCCAGTGACAAGGCGGCTTTCGCACAACCCGCCACAGCGCTGAGGCGCGTTCGGCTGCGAGCCGGAGCAAGCCTCGCAGACGGTGTCAAGGCTGTGGCGCCCACATGCTTAGTGGGTGCCGCAGCAAAGGCTGGGTTGTTCACGCCAGCCATTCTAGAGGCCATGGCAGCAGGCATGCCACCGGTACGGAACGGCAGCCCCCCGGCAACTGGAAGCGGCGCCGTGCGGGACGCCCGGCGGTGCACACCCATTGTGTTGCCGCTGTCAAACCCGACAGGCAAGGCCGAGTGCACGTTCCAGGATGCATGGGATGCCACTGCAGGGAATGTTGCGTTTGCTTCCGGCAGTCCATTCCCTGCAATTGAAACAGAAGATGGTGCAGTGGAGGCAGTACAAGCAAATAATGCGTTAGTGTTTCCAGGGCTAGGGGCAGGGGCTGTACTGTCTGGGGCTACCACCATTCCAGATCCGGTGTTCTTTGCTGCCGCGGCAGCACTTGCAGATGAGGTGAAGCCAGCTGAAGTGCAGGCTGGTCTACTGATTCCCCCAGTATCACGTATTCAAGATGCAGCTCTGGCTGTGGCAACACAGGTTTGTATAGAATGTTCCATTGCGATGGTCAGCACAGGGTCCGGCAAAACATGGCGCTTGGTGCAAAACGTGCTGCAAGCTGAGCGAGATGCGGTTGCTGCACAAGAGAATGGGGCAGATGGCCCAGTGCAGCCTAGACAGGTAGTCAAGGCGCGTACGCAGCTGCGGAATGCAATAGATGACTGGCGGTTCTAGCAGTAGGGAAAGATGGACATTGGCGTACCATGTGCAACTCGGATGGAGCTTACATACCGAATCCCACATGTTTGATGTGAATGGATGAAAGAAATGAATCAGATAGCATTGCCGTGAATCCACCACAGAGCCAACTATGCACTTCTCGGTCCGCGGCACCCTGAAACGCGATGCCGCACTCTGCTCCTGTTCAGGGTCCCATCCCAAAGCGGGACTGATCAGCCGCTCACATACGCCTCTCACAACTTATCACTCAGTACACAGCACTTGTCTGGCAACTGCACTCTTTGTGGCAACGCAGCACAGGCCCCAGGCACCAGACGTCACACGCAACACATCTCCGTCGGCATGGCAGCAGCAACCGCCCCGACTCCTACATACACACTATTCAGGAATCCGTGTCCGGACCCGTAGCGGCTTCTTCGGGAAAAGCCGCTGCGGCAGAACCACTGGTTGCCCTGGCTCAGCCACTGTCGCTGTCGGCGTTCGCGGTGTGCCGCCATCAAACCCACCCACACTCGATGAATGTCCCACGGAGGCCGACCCAGCCAGCAGTGGGCTTGAAACTTCTGCCGGCAGGCTGCCGTTTGGGCCAAGCCGACTGATCGCGGACGGCGTGCAGCTGCGCTCGGAGCCAAACACACTGATCGGGGAACAGTTGGCGGGGCTGCAGTCGAGGTTTGCAGTCGGAGTGAACACAAGGCGCTTGCCGGAGTGGTGGGAAGACGCCCGTCCGCTCTCCGGGTCGAAAGCCCCGGGTGAGGCCGACGAGCGACGGTCAGCGGACGACAGCAGGCAGTCCAGCGTGTCGACAGATGAGCCCCCCAGCGTCTCCATCGCCGTGTAGGACGCATGTGCCTGCTGGATTAGGTCATCATAGGAAGCGTTGGTCGGGAGGTCCGAGTGGGCCAGAAGCAGGTCCACGACTGACCTGGCCTTGGTGATGACCTGACTGCCACCTGCCGCTGCCACCTTACCGGGACTCACGGCAGGCTTACCGCCGCCAGTTGGCGATGGCACAGGCGTGCAAACCTCCGCTAAGGACATCAGCGCCGCATAGATCGGTTTCAACCGCGTTGATGTCGCTAGCAGCTGTCCATCTGGCTTGGCTAGGACTGCCTTGAGACCTCTCACCATTTCCTGCAGGCAGCAGGCATGGATCAGAGATGCCTTGTGAATCACAAGGGGCAGCAGATGCCCGGAATGAAATCGTCAGTGTCCAGACACCTCCAGTAGAGCATCAAGAATTTCTGGACAAATGGTGCATGAAAGTGCGTCGAGCTGCTGACATGTGGCAGCACAAGAACATCTGAGCAGACATGCTAGGGCACTGGAGCACGACGCCAGGTTCCAGCAACGGGAATGGTGTGCAGGCAGTGTTGGAGGCAGCGTTGTGGACGTACGTGTTCAACACAAAAGTGGAGTAGTCCTTCGGAAGATCCCGGAAGGAACGCTTTACAGATGTCTGCATCACGCTCCAGTAGAAGCAGCATCAAATCCTCGTGCCCCATGACAGCAGCCAGCATCAGGGGGGTGATGCCATCCCCATTGACGCAGTCAATTGCAGCGCCAGCATTGAGGAGTGCTATCACAGCGTCACAACTGCCTCCTTGGACAGCTGCATGCAGAGGTGTACCGCTGTCGGACCATAAATCATCAACATCCGAGACGTGTTGGAGGAGCTGCTGCAGAAGGGCAACATCCCCGTCCTGTGCGGCAGTGTGCACTGGTGAGGGGGAGGATTGAAACGGTGAGCATTCTAGCGACATTGGATGAAGAAAGCCTGGGGACTCTCTGAAGCCTGGGTCATCGTCGTAGTTGGGGCCCCCATGATCGCCTGTCAGGGCAGCTGTGGTGCCACTCTCGCCGTCGTTGACATTAGCTGGAAATGTGAAATGTGCGTTGAACTCGGCGTCCATGGAGTACGTCTGGTGGACCGGGGCTTCCACATGGCACAGGCGCAGGCTGGGTGCCTCGAGAACATCACTGTCAGTTGCAGCGCGAGGGTTCGACGTCACAGATGACTGATTGTACAGAGATCCCGTGTTTGCACGCTGTGCAGAACCTGGCACGCGAAGTGTAAGGCTGAGAGCATCGCTGGTATCAGACACGTCGTATTGCCGCGCAGCAGTCTGGGCAGCGTTATGACTGGAACAATGCGCAGGTCCCAAGGTGAGAGAGAGACTGGGAGCATCTACAGTGTCCGAAGAATCGAGAGTTCTGTCGTTGTTTAAACCGTGATTGTCGAATTGGGACGACATCAGCCGGATGGTTGCAGGCTCCAGCACGTTGTCGGCGTTGGACAGTGGCACAGAAATATCCGCCTCATTGGAAGGTGATGAGCGAAAAACTTCTAGACTCTTCACGGCAGCAAGAAATTCATCGTCAACTCTGGCAATAGTCCCATGACCACTCTGCTCAGCCCGGCGCACTTCACGCCCAACGGAGTGCTGACGTTGCGGGCGTGCCACTCCGGCCGTTGACACAGGACCCGGCTGCACCGGAGCTGCTGAAGATGCTCGCGGCCTGCCATCATGAACTCTGGGGTCGGTTGACTGCACGGGCGGAGCCTGCGATGCCTCTGTTGTGCCCTTTCGCTTTCCTGCGAGCACTGTGTTGCTGAGCCCCGAAAGTACACAAAGGGAGCGGTAGAAAATCTTGCAGCAATAAAAGAAAAAGTATCACGTAAGTTCATGTTGAACATGCCGCCGGATGTGCAACCAATGTACGTGCGAAGTTCCGGTCGCGGACGATGCAACCAACTAGTGCTCGCTCCCTTGCCCTTTGACGCGGCACAAACCATACCAAAAGGCATCATCAGCGATAAAAGTTTGAAAGAGTCCACGACGAGGTGACAATGAAGTGGGGCCGAACACCTTCGGCAACCGACCTCGCACAGCATTAGTTGGACGTGGATGCGATCATGAACACGTGACAGGGAATACTTCAAGTACATGCCGTGATTGCATGCTTCTTTGAGCGCTACTAGGCTTGAAATGACTATTCGACGAACGAGGCGGGTCGGGGGCAGCCTACGTGATGCAGAGCTAGCAAGCCAGCGTGCATACGAGACATCATCCGCACATGACAATATCATCCTATATTGCCTCACTATACTTGAGATTATACGACACTTGGCTTCGATTTTTTCCAGCAGTACATGTAACGCTATTGAAGTGCAGCATCTGGCACGAGCTTGCTAGCTTCAGTCGGACCTCAGTTGCAAGGCCACAAACATTCATCCAACAAAATTGTCAGTATCACACCTTCGGAGGACACTGCCCGCTTACTGCGCCAAAGCAAGCCCATCATTGACGTGTGATGTGCATCGCTGGATACCAGTTGGCCGAGGCGCAGTTCTCGCTGCCTCAACAACCGGATTAGCGTTTATCACTTCAGAGATGGATTAGCAACAATTGCTGCTTAGACACCGCATTGAAGTGGCTAGCCGTATGGGAAGCGAACGTGACATGGCAGAATTCAGTGTCACAAGCAGGCATCAGCCTGACTTCATCCGGGCATACAAGAACATTTGCAACGAATTCCTATTTATCAAGTGCATGCTATCGTCTTCCCATGTACGGCTGCAAATGCATAATGTATTACGCATATGCATGCGGGATCCGTAGCTTAAAACGTGGCCCGGCTTCCGGTGCACAACTGTTGTGATCGCCTTCAGCAGCGACAGGTTATCAAATTCAGCTCTGCCAACCGTTCAAAGTTTCCGAGACCCCGGTTTCGACTTGATGTTCTGTTCTCTCGAACCCGTAGATGTCATTTGTTCCAAGGTTGCCAAGTTTATAAACATCACTGGCGAGGTCACCACGACCACGCCAGAGTATCAGCGCATTTGAATCGTGGAATACAATCACGAAATCATCATGGAGTTTTGACTCCTCTGATTTCACTGTACAGCTCTACACTGCAATTATTATCATGTCCCACAGCATTGCGATTTTGGACCCAGATGTTGTCGAGTCAATCGCCAACTGTAATTCAGCTGCGATCTAAAACTGTCGTTGGGCCATTTATAGAACTGGTCAAGCCTAGAGGACATCAAACAAAGACTATCCGACGCTTCACTCGTCTGCCTGGAGCATAGTGCGCTTTGCGTCAGACCTGAGTGCGAACCCCCCCCCCCCCCCCGCAGACGATCGGTAATATGACTTTGACCGCACAGCCTTCCTGAAGAGCTATCTGAGGAATCTGTTGAATGTGGTGTTTCGTATCCGGGCAACGCGGGCTGGTCGCTTCCGCGTACCACAGCGACAGGTTCGTGAATGGTCCGCATCCGCCGATGTACTTGGAGTTGCCGCGGCACGTGCTAACGGTTACAGTAACCCAACGCGCTGTTGCTCTGTTCGAGTAGGATGTCCTGGCGTAAGACATGAGCATTCGCCAGAAGCAATGCGGTGTAATGGTGTTGAGACAGGAATAGCGATGGTGTGCCTTGCAAGGCACTGTCCACAGCGGCGTTAACTATTGCAACCCGATAACTATTGCAACCCGAGTTGTTGCATATGTTTTCGCGCGGAATAGGCTGGTTCTACAGAGTCATGCTTTGCAGAGTCAGTGGTTGATTCTTGGTCACTCTGTGATACTCCATGGGACCAAGGCGTTCCACACGGCTGAAGAACAACCGCACTCTTCCTGAGTCAGATGCTGTCACAGACACTCGAACGAGTACACCAGCTTCTGGTAGTACTGGTGATGATCAAGAGAACACCGCACCAGCCGGGCCTGACATGTCCACGTTTGAGCAGCAACGGCTGGTGTGCCATCCCAACCTTTTCCTCATGGAGATCATTACTTCGAGGTTCAAAATTTCTTCTGCATCGCTGGGTCATGCCTGGCGACTTGAGTTGATGCGCTATACAGGACAAAGTCCGGAAAAATGCTGAGCGCCTAGCTGAGCTCGCGGCTTTAGCTACTGGCCTTGCAGCATCCAAAACTGCCAAACAAGCATCTGCGTCTGGTAAAGGTGTCAAGAAGGTGAGGCCTTGCAAGAAGTTGTATGTGCCACCAACTTCACGCCGAACAAGAGCAACTGGCCTGGATGAGCTGTCACAGCGCTATGCCGTTGGTTTGGCGTTGGATCACAGGGGGTGAGCAACATCTCTGCAGCTTTCTTGCATGTATGAAGTGGTTGGTCGTGGGCGCCAGACAATCTGGCCCTGGTGGTATCCATTATCGGTGTCAGCGTGCCCGCGCCCTGCAGGTTGGCGCCTGAACAGCCGGCAGACCAACAGAATAGTGCTAGTCCAAGTCAACTGGATGCATCATGGGTGCAAAGGTCTGAGCCACGAGTTACTGTAGGTGTGTTAACGCCGCAAATACGTTGCTTCACACACTCCTGGATCGGGATGTACAGCATGCCGCAATGGCATGTGCTGGGAGCCTATACCCAGCTGGGAGCCCATGACCAGCCGGGCGCCGAGCCCGATAACTTCTAAGGATATCACTATGCACTCATGCATAGCGTTCTGGAGCTGCAGTCGTGTGATTGCATGTGCACCTGTGACCAGATGATGCAGTCCGTACTGAGCTAGGGCGACCACGATCAGAGAATGCCAGGTCTGGAACTTTCATGTGCGCCATAGCATGCCAGGGTCCAACATGAGCGATTTGTGCAGGGGCACACACCCCTGGCTCCTGCCCGCACACGTGTGTACTTGCAACAGTGAGGTGATCACAGTGCCTGTCCCATGCAGGCCTTGCCCAAGCAGCTACATCGGTGAATCTGTCTGATAGCGACACTCACAAATTCCTACGTGACGTGAGCGCAATGCGCTGTCCGGAGGCACGCACTGATGTACATGGAAAACCGTTCAGCTCCCCAGGTGGGGAACTGACCAGCTGGTGCCTCAGGGAAGGAAATGTAGCGAAGGTCGTGAAGGAAGCCATCATCGAGATGAGCTTCATGCCGGCGACTGGATGTGGAAGATGTGTCATTGCTGCCTGCGATAAGCGAGGGCAGGTGTGTGCCCCTGTCAAACATGCAACATGCATGACAATAGTGATGCACATCGGTTGGATGCGGACGTCAGAACAGCACACTCCAGGACAGTGTCTGTTGGATCGGCTTGTGGATGGCATAGACTCTGTATAGATTGTAGGGAATTTCTGTCAGATGTACGCAGTATTCTACAGTTCTTCACATGCAATTGGTGCCACGACCAGGTGCATGGTTGTCACGACAAATAGCGCAGTGGAGCGTGCTGTGCATAGACCAGCGTGTGGATGGTGACTGCTGCATGACGTTATGCGACGTAGGTGACTGAGTAGCCCTTCACATCAGTCTGAGCGTGCACAGATTGCAGGTGGGAATTTGGGGAACAGATCCGTCGAATCCAGATGATGTCAGTGGCGCAGGTGAGGATGGCGTTCTTCTCATGCATCCCCATGAATCATACGTGTCTGCGCTGTGCTGGGCGGATGCTGGCAAGGTTGTGACAGCTGCCTACGACGGCACCGTGCGAATGTTGGATGTGGCCGCCGCAGAGTGGACCATGCTGCGACAAGACGATGTCAACGGCTTCTCTACAATGACACTTTTCCAGCCACATACACTGCTGTTGGCAAGTGATGCAGTGCGCACCTTAAACAGAAGTGCTCTTGGATGGTTGTACATCTTCTTTTTGTTCGCACGAAGTTCTACTTTAGGTGGACAATCAACAGCATTCCCAAGCACCTGTCAAACTGCAGCAATTGTGTGTACAACAAGACTGGTGAATTCTATCAATCACCCCCAACCTGCTCGGGTGCCAACGAAGACCGCCACAGTGGAGACCAGTGAACCTGTTGGACTCAGACCACGTGCCAGATCACTGCTTCAAGCTGGCATGTCAGGATAATGCCCGACATGTTCAACTCCTGTCACCGGGAATCTTGCTTATGCTGAGGGAGTGTGCAGGGACATATGTCAATTGTGGATGACCGGTCTGCAAGAGTTCCAGCCGGTCTGCAGCCAATCCCCCTGCACGACAAGCGCATCAACACAATTCACTGTCAACCTCCAGGAGCGTCCTCGGGGCACTGTGTTGTCACCAGCAGTAGTGATACGTTTGTCAAAGTCTGGGATATTAGAGCGTTACGGCTCACCAACAAGAAAGCTTCTTTGTTGCAACCCGTGGCTGAGCTTCCACATCATAAATCTTGTCATGGTATGGCTGTTTGCTTGCTCGTGCATTTCCTGCCCCTTTCTGGTGATCAAGCACATGTACTGGCCGTTTCAATCCGTAGACGCACACATGCCTGAGAACTATGGAATGGCTGTGAACTTACTGACCACGGAGTACATGTGTGCAGGTGCATATTTTGACCACACAGCCCAGAGCATTGTCTCAACATCATATGACAACACTGTCCGGGTTTGGCGTTTAGCAGGTGGTAGATGGGAACAAAAAACAGTGTGGAAGCATAATAACCAAACTGGGAGATGGATTGTGCCTTTCCGTGCGAGATGGGGTCCAGTCGGGCACAGCGTCATCTGTGGAGACATGGGCAGGGGTGTATGTACATGGGCAAGTCCGGAGCAGGCAGTCTCACATATCCTATGCAGTCAGTGGATGACAGCCATCCCATCCAGATTGGCAGTAGACAACACAACCGGTGTTCTTGCTGCTGCAACAAGCAGCGGCCGAATTCACCTGTGGACTGCACCTTCTGCACCACAGGCATCCGCTGGTGCAACGCCATCCATTGGGGATTCCAGACAAACCTGCAGTGTGCAGTGACGTGGTTGTTTCAGTTGGTGTGTAGATGGTAGCGAACCAGCACAAACAGTGTGCAGTGACACGGGTGTCTCAGTCTTGCGGGTAGATGGTATCGAGCAGCTAAGAGATGGGTTGAAGTATGTAAAAGCAGACTACTGATACGCACGATTAGTCTGCTGTTTACACGCATCCTTATGCATTTGTGGACGTTACACTGTGTAGCTCTTAGTCACTAACACTGTAGTAAAATATTCCTGCAGGCGCTACAAGATTGTTGCCAAGCATGCATACTGGATACTGCGTGGAGATCCTAGAGAGGTTACGATTGACGCTCGCCAGCACCATTGCCCGCGCCTGAAACCGCTTGCCGGTGGACTCCCGTGTGCACAACAGCCACCTCCCCCAGCATTTGGGGGCCCCCAGCGCACGTGCGATTTATCAATCCAGCTCCATGTTACAGTATAGAGCTTAGACGCACGGGCAGGATGGCCTTGGTGGTATGTTCATGAGATTCATAACGGAAGACGTGGTTTCGCTGAGTTGTCTACAGGCGTGCATGATTGTAAACTTTTGGGCTGTGCAATTACTATTGCGCGTTGCGTGACACCCGCCACGAAGTTAATACTGGTTCAAATCAGGATGCGTACGTGGGCCCGATACCGCTGTCTGGAGAACTCCGCGAGGCTTGATTCCAGTTTGCACCCCGGAAGAAAACCAGCGAGAGCCAACTCGTGGGTACGCCGAGGCGCAAACGCACTGAGCACTCCGTCAACCATTGTACACATGAAATCTCGACGACATGTAAGCAGAATACTTTCCCAGTGCCGAGCAACCTCAGATGGATCGGGTAGTGGCTCAGCTGTCAGGTGTTATTCAATTTTACTTTGTTCGACAATCTGTATCAATCAAATGTGCCAGTCACGGAGCTTGATGTTGACGTGGAGGCTGACTGTACTGAAGCATGCAGGGATGTTGCAAAGCAACTGGTTGAGCAGTTTGTGCAGAGCAACACCATTGTTGCGATTGACTCTGGGGGCATGTGTACAGCAATCATACAGGAGATTGGTGATAGATTGAAAGAAGGAACCCTAAACAATGTGAGCGTGGTGCCCTCGTGTGATGCTGCAGCAAGTGAGGCAGCGTTTGTAGGCGTACCACAGGCCTTTTCTGCAGACGTGACGGAGGTGTGCATCTCTGCAGGGACACTCTCTTCATGACTCTCAGCTATGATAGGCATCACAGCGAGTGACTGGTCCCCATGAAATACCACAGTGGCACATCTGGATTGCGTGTACAAACGAATCAGTGATACACTTCCGCATGGACATGCTGGCATGCTGACCAGATCACAGCTGCAGGTGGATGTTATGTTCTCAGATGTAGATGAAGTCGACGTGTCGAGTCCCGAACTGTCCTTCGTGTTCGGGCGAAGGAGTGAACCAGCGCAGCCACAGATACCACGGTTTAGAGCTGTTGCCAAGAAAGCCAAGACGTTTGTTGCACTTCTTTCATCCGAAGAGCAGGTATGCTGCCGTTGGCTTTGTGCAGATATAACAAGACCGCCAAATACAGCTGCTTCTATCCCTCTATCCTCGAGCACCGCTGAGGTGGAGTGGCAGGGCGCTCCTTGTACAGTACAGACGACCACCAGAACCAAGTGGTGGCCACAGGTATGATGCAAGCCAACGTGAAGTTTTTCACCGTGGGTGCAGGCTGTGGATAGACTAGGCAGAGACCTGCCTGTCCTTCTGGAGAATGAAGGCTGGGAAGATGCTGCTGAGGAGATTGATGACATCTTTGTGGGGGATGCTGAACTTTGGTGCGGCTGCACCTCAACTGCACCTGCACTCCTAGATGCTTAACGGCATTCCTACTCATACCCTATGTTTCTCACCGCTCCATAGGACCAGCAGCTGTGTGTGCATGTGCGTTCCGCAGTGCCGCCCACATGTCAGGGAGTGGGCGCTGTTTGGTCCAGCGTTTCATCGTATGCCCGACACGTTCAGCGGTGCACATCACGACCACATCTTTGCCGATGGCTTCTGAGGCATGGTCTGCGCGTTGTCAAGCATGCAAGCTTACTCAGTGCATGCTTTCAAGCCAGTCGGTGCACCAGCGGGGACATGCCTCTGGGCAGTGGATGCTGACGTGTTGCTGAATGTGAGCTGTCAGGAGATGCGCCTGCTCACTGAGACCTGCATGCAGGAGGCGGACAGCTGATGCAACACCAGCCGCATCACCCAAGGGGGACCCCAACCCATACGTGTCAGCAGATGGTCACACGATCTTGGATGTCCGTTTCTGTGCGCCTCCGCTTAAAGTGCCATGCATGCCAGGACGTTGAAAGCTTGACCGCTGCGTTATTCTTGGTTCTCATCACCTGTCCTATGATGTTCTCGCCAGCGAATCAATCGCTCATGTGTCGGTGAGCCAAATGCACATAGACATGGAGTCGAAATGGCGTTGGCTCTCCTGGACAGAGTTCAATGCATTGATCAGGACCTACGTCTAGGTCTGCCAGCTCGTGGGATGTTAGGCTTGTTGGCGGGCACGCAAACCCTGTTCTATAATCATGGACGTGCAAGCAGATGGAGATTTCTGCTTGGTGGAGGACACAACCGTGCCGTATGAGAAGCTTGTTCAAGAGATCATGGCTATCCCTGGGGCACTTTCAGTTGGATTGATGGATGATGTGGCGACACACATAGTCATCTCTGGCCGCAGTGCTGATGGCAAGGTAGCAGTCTTCTCTAAGGAGGAGCTAATAGTGGCCGCCGACGCGGCTGAAGCTCAAATGAAAGAGGAGCTAGAAAAGGGCAAGGGTGCGCAATAAGCCGCCAGGAGGGCCCACCGTGCGCCATTCTACCAACTTGTCAGGAGTTACGAGGTGGTAGAGTGTGTTTCACGGCATGGAACTCATGGGTGCAAGTATGTTCGTCCACAGTACCGCGTTACGACACGGCCATACATCACTCACTTTGAACCAAGATGTAGTACACGGTTAGGGGCCAAACTATGATAGAACAGCACAGTGTGGCACCAGAACATCTACGCTACGTGAGAACTTAACTGTGTTCCATAACAGTGTAACTGTCAGTGATGCTGTGCGTTGCTTGACCTTTCACACACAAGCATTTGTCGCAGGGGTTGCCAGCCAGTCCGCGGCATCCTTCAGACACGTTACCTTGCGGCTGGACTGCAACATGTCATGAGCTCCGTCTCCGTGCCTCCTAAGCTCAATGCATTAGGCCATTTTGGAAGATCAAACATGTACCCATCAAGGGCTTCATGGCTACCTCCAATACTGGTGATTGGATGCATCATCATGGCTGCGTTCGCAAGCCCAGCAAACAGCATGCAGGTTTATACACTGAAATTTGTGTTTCCATTGGTAAATCTGACATGAATTCCTTAGGCCCCGATGCAACCGGTGCTTTCTGTGGGATACATAATGTGAATTTGAGTGCCTTACATGCAGCTGGTACCTTGGTGGATTGGTGTGGTGACTGATTTGTAAAGTTGTGGCGTGAGCATCAGTTGGCCATGAGGGTTTGCTCCCTCGATTGTGCAAAACACAAGGAATCGATCTGTATCAAACACGCTGCACTCAACGTAGGAGCAAATCACCTCAAAAGGTGTCCCGAGTGGACGGGGCAAGGTGAGTGCAACTTACATCTGCGCAGCCTTGCCCCTTGTGCACAGGGCTGAAACTTGAGAGGGTGGCGTCGGTGCGCTGCAGATGCCAGGGCCCCGCGGGTCCAGCAACACCGCCACAATCGCGTGTGCTTGCACAGTAACTTCATCCCCTGTTGAGCAAATCGTGTGATTTGAACATGCGCGAGTTGAAGCCTAGAACTGGTATTTCTGTGTAGCACAAGCCGGCCATCGCTATTCGTGTTGTACGCGCTCGGACACATAGCTATTCGCATGCGGATGTATCTCTGAGCTAGATTTGATAGTTCAGTTTAGGAGATGGCAGGTAAGAGGGATGCCGAAGTGGACCTGTCGTCTTCCGCGGTGGTGAAGAAGAGCAAGACCAATGACGTCGCGGTCACGGGAGGGAACAAAGGCGCACCACCGGTACGAACGCGTTTAAATATAAACGTCTTTGAGGATCTGCATCCACGATCTCCAGGATGGCGCATGGAAGCTTGGTACTGTATCACAGCCCCACTGCAGCATAAAATCACTTCAGCTTGTCCATGCAGAATGCAACGCGCTTAAGACTTGATCTTCAAATCCCATGTGTGTATGTAAGGATGCTTTTTGTGTGTTTGTAGGGCGTCAAACGGACATCATCTCTACAAGCGCCCATCATCCGCCTTGAAGGGCATAAGGGAGAGGTGTTCACATGCAAGTTCAGTTCAGATGGCGAATTATTTGCCAGTGCCGGTCTTGATCGCTCTGTATGGCTTTGGCGTGCATTTGACACTGAGTGTGAAAACTTTTCCGTGCTTGCGGGGCACAAAAATGCAGTCCTCGAGCTTCACTGGTCAGAAGACAGTAGAAAAATTGTGACAGCATCTCCAGACAAGTCTGTGAGGGCATGGGATGTCGCAATGGGGCAACAGGTGAAGAAGATGTCCGAACACAGTGATGTGGTGAACTCGTGTCACCTACTCAAGAAGGGGGCTCCGCTTGTTGTGTCAGGGGCGGAAGATGGACTTGTCAAGGTGAGGTTATATTCCCTCTCCCTGAAGAGAAGATGGTCCAGTGTTCCTTGGTGCTGTGCTGCATCAGATGGCCTTGGCTGCTAGCGGCATTCAAGCTTGCGTATGTACATGTCCACAACTCTGTGCCTTTCGTTTCAAATGCTGATTCTTGAGGAGATCATGTGACCCGTATGACAACATTAAATGTGGCGTTGTTTCTGATTCTTGTGCCTTGCCAAATGGAAAATTTAGCTGTCTAAACGGGCATCTTGCATGCACAGATCTGGGATCTAAGGTGTAAACGGAGCGTCCAAACACTGGAGAATCAGTATCAGGTCCTTTCTGTATGTTTCGGCGTTGAGGGGGATCAAGTTTACTCTTCTGGGATTGAGAATATTGTGAAGGTGAGCTAGCCCAACCTCTCAGACGCTCCCTCAAGCATCAGTTATCTGGTGGTAAAACCAAAAAAGATTATCAAGTGTCCAGGTCAATGTAAACAAGGGGACTTCCCGCGTTTATGTATCACTTCTTGGAGCCCATATGCCATAACACTCATGTAAAGCACATGTGCAGGTTTGGGACCTCAGAAAGGAAGCTGTTGCATTTAGCCTTCAAGGGCATGGGGACAGCGTGACAGGAATGGCATTAAACCCGGACGGAACACATCTTCTGACAAACAGCATGGACAATACGCTCCGTGTATGGGATGTATGATTCTTCTCTGAATTTACTGTAGTTGGCATGCCCGGTTTGTGACTGGTCAAAGCAAACAGATCACCAGGCTCATTCCATGATGGCATGTAGGTCCGACCGTTTGCGCCTTTGAATCGATGTGTGCATGTGCTGCAAGGCCATCAGCATACATTTGAGAAGCATCTACTCAAGTGTGCATGGTCGTCTGATGGGAAGCGGGTAACAGCGGGAAGTGGAGACAAGATGGTATGCATATGGCAAGTTCAAGGTGAAAACCTATTATACCGCCTGCCAGGACATTCTGGCTCTGTGAACGAAGCTGTGTTCCATCCAGAGCAGCCCATCATCGCGTCAGCATCATCTGACAGCACAGTGTACATGGGGGAGATCGCTCCTTGATCTGTTGAAAATCGCATCCACATCGTCACGCATGGGTCAATGCTGCAAAGCTTCGAATTACAATGTAAAGCGGCACTGCCAGCTAAAGGTGACCAATCTACGCAGTTCGGATATAACTCTGCATTTGGATTGAACAAATTACGCCCCTGTGAAGACCGGTTTGCGCTTTTCTTTGAATGCACGGAGCCCCTCCCATCTGTCTTCCGTGTGCAATGTCTGCAGATGGTCATCGACACAATGTCAGAACACATGCAAATGGGCAATAACCTATGGGCCATGCATGCACTGTAACAGCTCACAGAAGCGGTCCACACCTGCATGTAGCAATGCTGCTCTATCTTCAAGCCGGTTGGTAGGTCTACTCCAAATCCGTCATCTATGGCAGCTTTGGCCATGCGTAGTGCAACAGGTGCTGATGCAGCAATGTCGCCGGCAAGCTGCCACGCAGCTTCCTGGGCCTCGCTCTCAGACGCAAGTACTTTGCATGCCAATCCCAGACTCAGCGCCTCTGATGCTTCCACGCTTCGTCCCGTGAAGATGAGTTCTTTTGCTCTTGTTGGCCCCACTAGCCTCGGCAAGCGCTGTGTGCCGCCCGCCCCCGGAATGATGCCTAACCGCGTCTCAGGCCATGCAAACCTGGCGCTGCTGCCTACAACAAAATATGGCGACGTAGACTCGCAGTGCATGTGATTGGAAAAATGTAGGCTCAGTTTAGTTTCGTTGGATACATGCATTGCATCCCACCACCCTGGAAGCCGACTGAGAGTGTTGGCCCAAACATGGGTCAAACATGGGTCAAGACAGATAAACGCACTGCAGATACGAAAATCACAGGCCAATGCCAGCTCTGCACCACCACCCATGGCGGGTCCCTGAATTAAGGCCACAGTTGGCATCGAAAGGTTTTGGATGGTGTTGAATGTACTTCTTAGCTTCATCACAAATTCTTGCGCTTCTTGGAGGCTCATGGTCGCCCTTTCCTGAATTTAAAGGGTTAAATGAAATCTTCATTCATTCATTCACGTTTTCATGTCTTTGCCCCAGATCTCGATGAGCACCTTCAAATCCGCTCCAGCTGAGAATACACCCACAACAGAGCTTTTGATGAGCAGCACACGGGTGCTTTTCTCCTGCCGGATTGTCTCCAAGCACTGCAATAGTTCAGCAATGAGCTGTCTGCCCAGGGCGTTCCTGGCGTCTGGACGCTGCAGATGGAGCACGCTTACTCCTTCCAAGTCCCCTTCGAGAACATCCACAGACACTGCAGCAGTCTATAAGTACCCTCACATCACAGTATGCTTACCATGGACTTATTGCTTCGTTTGACCGTTCTTACCTTGCAAAGGTGTAGTGTAATCGCGGGATGGCCAAGCGGGTCGCGACAAGCATGTCGGAAGTGATCGCCATGCGGAAGACACTGAGAACGAATTACGTAGTAACGTGAGCGCCATCATAACTATTGCAATGGACGTATCTATGGATGTGATTCCACTGGGAAATGTTGTTTCATGCCAATGTGATCCGGACGTCGCTTGCTTCGCACAGTCAGTGCGTTGTGTAAAGTGATCGTGGCGCCATGTCTGTGCAAGACGGACTCCTACAATGTGATTTAGGTTCGATCCTCTCCCCATGGTGGCCACGACATGTGAGTCACGCGCCCGATCAGCCACGCTTCGTTTGAGCAGGCATACCCACCCTTAAAATCATTGATGACTCAGCAGACGAGGTGTCGGAAGAGCTGGCACACGCCATGGAGCCGTTGCGATGATTTCATACAGAAAACTCCTGCGTATCTCACGTTCTGCTCCTGCATGGAGCTTTCGTGGTATCGTGCGGAGCCAAAAGCGGTCTACAGGCACATGTAAGTATTGATCGTCCGCTTGCAAACTGATCACCGGATTGTCAGAGATGGACGAGCGATACCGGGTATACATCCTTTGATCCACCTTAATCTTGCCCTGCCTATTACATGAGACATGCTTACGGCGCTTCGTCGGAAACTGTTCCTGACACGTCTGCTGCGCCACGCCGCTGGGTCAGAAGCCCGCACTGTCGCCTCATCCGAGAGCGTAGCGCCAATGCAAGAAGCCATCCGACTTACGTCCTCCGCAACAAGCAGTTTAGGAAAGCTTCTGATCGCAAATCGAGGCGAAATTGCTTGCCGGGTTATCACAACCGCGAAAAGACTAGGTGTGACGCAGAACGCTATTGATGCAAGGTCTGCAGTTGTCGCCAGTCCTGAGCAGTCCCTTGGCTACAACTTGTCACAAAGGCTGTTACACAGGCATACCAACAGTTGCTGTTTTTTCGGAGGCTGACAGGACGGCAATGCACGTGAAGATGGCAGACGATGCTGTATGTATTGGACCAGCCCCACCCAGGCATTCCTACCTGTCCATACCTTCTATCCTTGAGGCAGCTAAGTGCACAGGAGCTAGAGCCATACATCCAGGATATGGTTTCCTAAGCGAATCGGAGCACTTCGTTCGCGCATGCACCGGTGCTGGACTCACATTTGTTGGCCCACCTGAAGATGCCATCAGAGCTATGGGCAACAAAAGCAACTCGAAGGACATAATGACAACCGCAGGCATCGACGTCGTGCCAGGATACCATGGCCCAAAGCTGATGTTAGAGGAGTATCAGAGAGAGGCAGAGCGAATTGGGTTTCCCATTCTGATCAAGGCGGTTCTTGGTGGCGGCGGGAAGGGAATGAAAATAGCAAACTGTCAAGCAGATCTCCAGGTGCCGACATGCCACTGACATATCTACTTGAGCATTCTCGCTCCTTCTCAACAGGTCCTAGAAATAGCGGAGTCATCGGAGTCAGAAGAACGTTGTGTGCAGGATGCGCTGGAGTCAGCCATTCGTGAGGCAAAGGCGGCATTCGGAGATGATGCAATCCTGTTGGAGCGGCTAGTGTCCCAACCACGGCATGTGGAAGTTCAAATACTGGCTGACAATCATGGTAACTGTGTGCACGTGTTTGAGCGGGACTGCTCTGTTCAAAGGCGACACCAGAAAGTCCTAGAGGAGGCCCCTGCACCCGGATTTGACGCACAACGTAGAGCGTGCGCATGCCCAGATCCACGGCCGGTGACTGGAGACCTGTTTTCATGCAGTGAACTGACTACCGGTGTTGCCAACATCGGCAATTGATGGTTGCACCGTACCATCACTACTGCTTGACTCACAGTTCACTCACGTTGTATCAGCCTAGCATGGCTGATGGCCACACTAAATCAACACTGCTGCAGGAGCCTTGGAGCCACTGCAGTGGCCGCAGCAAAGGCGGTTGGCTACTCTGGCGCCGGCACTATCGAATTCCTAATTGATGCCGCAACTGATGAGGCGTTCTTCATGGAGATGAACACCCGCTTGCAAGTAGAACATCCCGTCTCTGAGCTAATCTCAGGTGTACAGCCTACCCGTACTGCTCCAGTATCAGAATGTCCACGGATGGCTGCATGCTGTCACACCTACATAGCCTGGTTCTCTGTTCCTGAACCACCTGTATATGTGCAGGACTGGATCTAGTTGAAATGCAGCTCCGGATTGCAGCAGGAGAACAGCTACCCCTCCGGCAGGTAGATTTGGAGCCGAATGGTCATGCAGTAGAGGCACGCATATACAGTGAGGAACCACAGCGGGACTTCTTACCATCTGGTGGCACGATCCGACACCTCTCGCCCCCCCCAGGCTGCGTCCGGTTTGCCAATTCTGAAACAGACCCCCGGTGGGATTCAGCAGTGCAACTGGGTGAGGATGTGGGTGTCCATTATGACCCGCTCATTGCTAAGCTTATTACATGGGGAGCCACTCGTGATGAAGCCATGCAAAGGCTCCATGCAGCTCTGGAGGGTGTGCAGATTGCCGGGTTACCAACGAATGTGGAGTTCTTGAAGCGGCTTGTCAGGCATCCCAGGTTCCTGGAGGGTAGTTTTACAACTGCATTCCTGGAGCGTTATAAGCACGAGGTTGTGCCTGAGGAGATAGACACCCCCGATGCCAGAGCTGCTCTGCAGATGGCTGTTGTCACACGGGCCCTTACTGCTGCAGCTGGTGGGGATGCTGCACCCACACGTGCATCTGGTGCATGGGCCATACGAGACGGATTCCGATTGTGGGGTGCACAGCCGTATACACTTCCTGTCAGGTGGGATGTACCAGACCACGACAAGGTATGATCGTTTGGTCTACCCTGCAACAAGAGTCTCTATTTGATGGATAGGAGAAATGGTGGTGCAACGATGCTGCTGCGCTTAGGCTCATCACTGCCGGCCTGCAAGTTGCATGCAGCCCTCGAAGTCATTGAATGTGCAGGTGCTGGAAGCGACCGTTACGTGGACTGCAGCAGATGCGCTTGATGTGTGTCTGCCAGGGCAGGATCAGGTTTCTGTCAGAGATGTGGCCGTGGATGGCTCGGCTGCCACCGCACGTATCGGGAGCAAAAAGGTCAATTGCACTGTCTCACAGGGCAATGCGGCAGATGGCTTCGTGTCCGATGTCTGGTTGCATGGCAAACACTTTTCGTTCGAGTTCCCGTTCAAGTTATGGGAAGTAGAAGAGCAGAAAGTCACGGGAATGATTGGAAACATGCTCGTGGCACCAATGACATCCACGGTAGCCAAGGTGTGGATGCCTCTCAGCTGGAGGCATAGCTACGACACATACATGCCCAAATCATACTGTCTCGCTGCATCCGAGCGCAACATCCATTGTAGGCAAACAGTAATGCGTATAAGTGGCAGATATGGGTGGCTGGCTGGGACTGTCATCCGATGGCTGCTCTTCCGTCCAGATTCATTGATGCAAAGCAGAACCATCTTTGTTGTGCAGGTCAGCGTCCATAAAGGTGAGATTGTAACAGAGGGAACCACCCTGATTGTTGTGGAGGCAATGAAGATGGAGTTGATGTTGAAAGCACCTTACCATTGTACGGTGGACGACATCCTGGTTGAGCAAGGTCAAGTTGTTCAAGAGGCCGTGCCGTTGATTTGCTTGCGCCAGGAGACTGTTTGAGGCAGAACCATGCATAGACAGCATCAACGTTCGTGCTTCACTTATGCATCGTTTCTGGAGTGTGGGAGTGTCGCGCGTCATTTCGAGTAGTATGGCAATGTCTTTCTAGATAGCATAGGTGGGTACATCTCGAACAAAAAGGCCTGAACCATGGTTTCAATCCATCATCATGGATGTTTAGGTTTTCACCCTGGGCTTGTAAGCCATGCTGGTGACTTGGCTGTGGTTTATGTTACAGAGAAAAAGTGGACAAAACTGACACAGGCAGCCCAGCAACAATTGCAGTCCATTCTCTGTGGGCTTGGCTGTGGTCCAGCATGCATGAAAATGGATACGCAAAACACCCGTACGAGGTACACTCACGAGCGTTTGATTCGTTTCCTGCCCTGTGGCTTGGATTCTTCATCTTTCAGTGGCAACTGCGCAGCTGCATTTTCCATGGCTTTGCGATCATCCACGACTTCTGCCTCGTTCAACGCGCGCATGATGCCACCGGTGACAATGGCTGCGCCCAGTGCAGTGACAGCCGCGCTTCCAGCCACTGCATGGCATGGTATGCAGTTTCTTGAACAAAAGGCGAGCACGTGTTACTCTTGTGGCCATTGCACATACTGCGCAAGCGCATAACACGCCCGGATAACAAGCATGTGCGAATTTGCGGGGCAATGAACGTCGGCAGCCTATTGGCATAACATCCTTCTCAAGATGCGTCTCAAGATGCATCTCGAGATGCTCATGCCACGGTGCATGTATTATTTTGCTTGGACAATTACGATAACCATACCTAGTCCGATAGCTGAGGTGCTTGCAACCCACACCGACCCGTCAAATGCCGTTCCAGCGTCAGGCATTGTACTCTCAGTTACGAATAACGGAGCGAAGAATAGATGTAACGGTTTCGCTACGTGATCGCCGACCCTGATCCTTAAGAGCGAATCCTGAAGTGCTGAATAGTTGCCGCGCTTGGCAATCGTGGAGTCGCCACAGAAGCGCCAGATGGATAACCCTGGTCTCGACCGAGTGTGCATTTGCAGCAATGATGTTTCTAGCGAGCCGCTGTAGTGAAGATGATGTCGCTGCTCGCTTGTGCTGTGAAGGCCCTTTCGCCACACGTAAACTCTGGGAGTACCTGGCCAGGCCTGGTATGATTCTGGGCTGGAGGTACCATCGACGTGTTTGCCTCATGTTCCCAAGCCCATGGCTCCCCACAGCATTCACCAACTCGTCGTTCAGTACCCTTTGGCTTGAGAATGTCAGCCTTTAATTGACCTTCAGTTCAAGCTTGTTGCTGGATGAGTTCTGGAGGGCAGGTATCCTTTGAAAGCTCAGGTGGCGGAATGCTAACCAACAGCCACTATACATGGCCTGACACACATAAACTGCTAGGCCTTTGTTCAATTCTCCGTGTAACACAGGCCTGAGCCTCTGAAGCCTCAGGAACCACTGCGACACAAGGAGAACCTGAAACACCAAAAGGGATCAAGTTTATATGGGGACTGAGGGTGAAGCCACACAATGAATAGGATCACATCGTGGACAGCACCTACGCATGTAAAATTTGGCACATGCCAATGCGGGGTGAGCTGGAGCGGATCCCTCCAGGATTAAGCATAAATACAATCACGTGCAATAATGAACGTGTTAATATGTACTATGTGCTACGAGTGCGACGAAAGACGGCTCAAAATGCCCATGTAACACCGGCATCCCACCCCTACTTCCAGCAACGGGTAAATTGTGGCCGAAAGGAGCTAGCGCGTTGATGTAGAAATTAGTGAGGAATGTACTATGCAAGGAGGTACCACTATCCATTAAAATATGCTTTGGTAAGGTGGACAACCGTGTACCTCCATGAGTACCAAGAAGCCCTCGTGAGTTTTGGCTACCACCCGCCCTTGCCCAGCACCATGCCTGCGTCCTCCCCACCTGGTGCTTGTAAACTATGATGCATACGTGTGGTGAGCGCAACAATACATCTAGTCACGTCTGTTTCAGGGAGAGGTGAATCCCAACCCAGAAACAGTAAATGACAGTGTTGTTACACTTACCCAATAGCGCCGGGATGGCTGAGCACTACGATCCGCACAGCACTGTGCTCCTCTAACCTCGAAGCTTCAGTGTACCACATAAATCCACGCTCGTGTAGGGCATGCAGCCCGCTGGCGTGAACGCAGAGTATGCAAGTTGTATGTGACGAGGTTGACACATGAGGTTCAATTTCCCGTTTCCATGCTTGACCTGTGTGTAGGATGGCAGACCCCAGCCACGGTAGCCTTATGTGACTGCCACAACCCACCAGTGAGGAGCTCGTTGCAACCTTCATGACAGACGGGTGTCTCCACTTACTAATTCGCAGATCGGAACATGTAGACATGGCAACTGTTGGGTTTGGAATCTGGTGATGGATTGATCTCAATGATGAATGAAAATTCCATGAAAACCCGTCCGATGCACGACATCAGACCTCCTTGCATCTGGCGAACAGCGTTTTTGTGGCCTGAGTTTCGGTCGTCATCACTTCACACGGCTTTCTCATTCTTCGCTGGGCATCAGAATGAGGGAACAACCAGAGCAGATATTAGCTGCATTGAGCAGCAAATTCTATCAGGCTCAGTTGCCATGCCTGTTGTGAAAGTCGGTGGTTACATTAGCAACACGAGTCAGGTTGTGCAAACCAGACCTTGTGCAAGGAACAGCTGCCATACGCAGGCTCAAAACGTGGTACAGTGTGTCCACCATGCAGCCCTTGGGAACAGTGCCTTGTCGTTGCTGCTATAAGTATGCTGCTGGAATGTCAGCATCGAGTCCCCAGCCCAGGCTCAGTAGCAGGTCCTCCCAGTGAGACAGCTCCATGGATGGAACACACGTTTGCCCCATTGTGCAGCGCAGGGGTTCTCAGCCACTCACAGACAGACACCCCAGATTGGGTCCTTTCATCATGCACCTGTTTTTGCTGTATACAGTGCTCCACAGCTGCCTTGATTGCATGAGCACTTACTTTGGACAGCTCTGTTTCACGTAGGTTCCGAAGCTCCTTGTCAACCTTGTCTGACCTGGAACAAAGGACCTCCGTAAATGCTCCACGTCATGTAAAAGAGTCATGGTGTTCATGTAGGGAATCATACAGACGTCCAAAATCACGCTCCTCCCTCATTTCAGTCAGGTAGTCCCTCCCTCCCTTGCGCCTGGATCGATGTGGCAGGGTCTCAGGACAAGTTGATTCAGTACAGCTGACAGCTCTGCTGCTGAGGTTTACATTACTGTAATTGAGGCATTGGTCATCTTCACTTATGACCGAAAGGTTTGTGCCAAAGCCTCGCTGTGCACCATAGCCACACCCACCCACACTGCCAGGACTAGAGGTGCCGAGTCTTTTGACCGACAGTGCAATCTCTGGAACGCATTTCCTTGCTGTCTGTGAGCCTAGCGCCGATGTGTCCATCATGGAGTTGCAGTCATTCCAGTCGTGGTCTATAGCAAGATCCATAAGTTTGGTGTCGAGCTCTTCCAGCGTTGACATAGACCTGGTTCCGGCCACATCCTCTCCTCCGCCAACAGCAACTGGGGATACGTATGGATCGTATGGATTCATGCCTTCAAGGTTTAGGTCACGATTGAGTATTGCTTCCACCAGCAGCTCATCTTCTTGACGCAAATGGAAACATCGATCTAAGAGCTTGTTTGTCGAAGATTCCCCTTCGTCTGCGCCGACTATATGCCCCATTTCCACAAGCTTGAGCCTTAATGCATGCCTGAAAGTCACAAGTAAAACTAAGGCAAGCTTGAACCTTCGCACCAACACAAGCATGCTGCTTGGCTCGCTGTCCAACAGTAAGGGAGAAGCTACAGCGGGTGAAACCTTACTGGCGTGCATGCTCTTCTCGCTGCTTGAGAATTGCAGCTTCCACGGACTCTCCGTGCTTTCGAATTCGCTCGTTCTCTTGCTTCAACCACTTTTCTGGATACGTTTCCCGGCTGACCATCAATTGCTCCAGCTGCTTCTCTCGCAGAGCTTCGTCTAGTTTAGCGATCTTGTTCATACCATGGCGAATCTGCAGGCCATGGGCACATCAAGCTGCCATTGTTATGAGAGCTGTCATGTCATGACAGCATGATCTGATCGCCCTGATCTTTGTCACAGAGTGAGTGGACAAAACAGGGATTACTTCAGCACCTCTACGTCATCACTGTTGGATAGGGCGCCAAAACCCTCTGGTTCTCGCTCTGGTTGATCAGTTGGGCTCAGCCTACCCTGCCTCCGCCGTTTCCACCGGTCCATCAACATATGCACTTGAGCAGAAAATGACTTCGGAAATGTGATTAAAGGTGTTCCATCCTATACATCAGCCGCATGGGTACCGCCTGTTATGAGTGAATTTACGTTTTCTACTCAATCATACCTTAAACATCATGTGTTTCAAATCTTGCAAGTACTTCGCTAACCCGTTTCTGACCTCGTCTGTGCTGGTACCAGATACCTGATCCTTTTCTGTCTCATCTTCTGGAAATGTTGCAATTACTGCGCCTTCGTTGAGTACGGCTGCAGAATGAAGATCATCACATTGAGTGTCCATCTACAGCAGGAGTGACAATGTGGATGTATCACAATCACATCTGTCAAACCACTTCCGTGATGCACCTCACAAAATCTGTGCGAATCATCATGGAGCCACACAACCACGGATTACGTCTCGCGGTCAGCTGAGGGTATGCAACTGTTCCAACCCTTGTCAGTCCAAGAGCGTGCTGGTGATCAAGCTCCTGTGGCACGGTCTCAGAGAGACAAAGTTTTCAGTGCCAACTCCTACCGCTTTAATATATGTACGTTGATCCAAGTTACCACCGTTGATATCACGTCGACCTTGACGTTGCTGGTGCACAGACACCGTTGCCTACCGCGGAAGCATTCTTTCCGAATCAGAGGAACGGTTTGTATACCGACCAGTGCACTGAACTGCATATAATGTGTGTGGCTGATTGCGTCCGTGCACGGAAGCCAATGCATGGGTGCCTAGCAGCTGCGGTTGTGGCTTGGGCTGAGCGTGTGGCAAGTAGACCAACGGCACTTCGGGAACCGGCACCGGCACGCAGTTTAAAAGCAAGAAAGGCACGCGGTAAAATAAAAATCTCATTGAAGAGCATTTCGAGTTTATTTCCTGAATTAGTGGCAGCTGCTACGTGTATCCAGTGATAATGAGTCCAGGGATGTGAAAGGCAGATCAGACAGGACAGCCTGTCTGACGGTGATTTAATTATGCCAGGCACTAAACTTGTCCCAAATACCAAATTTAGTGTAGATGCGTTTCGTTATCCTGGTGATCATATCAGGGGATACTTTTTAACTCATGCTCATGGAGGTATGCACACTGCCGATTGTGTCTGGTAGTAGTCAGCAACACATCGGGGCCGTTAGTTTGAACATCCACCTGCAGATCATTACACTGGCTTAAACGAGAACTGGAGGCATGGGCCAATTTGGTGCACAGAGGTGACAGGTGTGCCAACATGTCTACGTATCCTTGCCATCGAGCCCTGACGGGACAGTACTTACTTGGGGGGGGTGGGGTTGCAGGACGGCTTGTATGCCACATCACTGGCGTCAGCACAGAGTTGATCAATGTGCTTCCCTTCAACACACCAACAAAAATTGACGGTATGTTTATTGTTCATTCCTCCCAGAATGGCTACACTGCAAGCCGCACTATTGCATGATGCTCCTCTGCCTGAGCCCCGTAGTAGCATCGTTCGGAGGCATTTCTTAATGCCAGCTGGGGTCTGTATTACAGGTGTCCAGGTCGTTGCAGTTGATGCAAACCACTGCCCGGGTGCTGCGATGCTCCTGTTTGAGCTGCCCACCGGAGAGAAGTATGTGCACTGCGGGGACATGCGCTACTGCAGAAGAATGCAGGCCTACCCTCATCTACAGGCCTTCAGGTCATGTGACGCTGTCTTCCTGGACACCACGTACTGTGCACCGAAGCACACCTTTCCTCTGCAAGAAGTATCAGTATCTGAAGTTGGACGGCTGTGCAAACTATACCTCGACGAAGACCCATCAAGGTGCGCATGATAGGGGATCAGCACTCTCGTTCATGCTTGCTCGGCACCATTGTTGGCTGGTTGCGCTGTGACAGGCAGTCCTGCGAGTGGTAAGAACGTCTCGAATGGCTAGAATCCTTGTGGTCGACCGCCCTTGCAGGCTGATTTTGTTATCTTCATATACGATAGGCAAGGAGAAGATCTTCATGGAGGTGGCGCGACGGTGTGGTGTGAGGCTGTGCGTGACAGCTGCAAAGTTTGAAGTGATGCAGCTGCTACCCTGGCCAGACGATCTACCATTGGACAGTATCTTTACTACAGACCCTAAGTCCACTTCAGTTCACTGTGTTACCTGGAACTGGCTGGGGGAGACATGGCCATATTTCAGGCCGAATTATGCCAACATCGAGTTATTCGCTCAGATGTACGTACTTGTGTTAAACCCAGTTGTACAGTATCCCATCTCAACATGGCCACAGATATGCTTTAGTACTCGGCATGTCTGCAAATGCCCGATCAGCTTAATTCGTGCAGGCACGGTGCAGCGGCGGCTGTAGGCTTTGTACCAACTGGTTGGACGCACCAAACGAAGGCACAGAGCTTTCCTGTGCACGAGAAGCCCCCCTGGAAAGTCCACCTGATCCCGTACAGTGAGCATTCATCCTTCACAGAGCTGCAAGAATTTGTGGCCTTCTTGCGCCCTCGCAAGGTTGTACCCACCGTTGGTGTTTCAGGCGACCGAGGAGATGCAAATGCCCACAAGTTAGCAAGTTATTTCAGCCATTTGTGTGACAATAGCGGTGCATTGCGGTCGTTTCTTGGCCCAATGATTGCGAAAGCGGCTCCCACTGTGAACAAGGATTTGAACACAGTCCTGGAAGAGCAACCGATCGCAGGACATGATGCGGAGAAGGGAGTGGCGAGTCCTGCAGGCGTCGACGGAGTTTCCAAAGCAAAATGCGGAGATGAGCGACAAGGCTTGACGTTGTCCGAAGCACCAGCACCTGTCTCTGCTGACATTCAGAAATGCCCAGGCCCGCCAGAAGTTGATAATGGTTGTGGCAGCACAATCAACGCAGCATGTTGCAGCAACACAGGCGACTCGAACAAAGCAAATGTGAGACTTTCGTCATGACCAGAGCAGTAGAGAAAGATTAAAACTTCGTTACTTTTGCCACTCTCACCGTGATAGCATATTGGTAATTTGAGAGTAACGCTTTTTTTGGTTTGCAGGATGTTGACACATTGTTGTCAATCATCGGCTCTGACACCAGTCCGGCAGTTGCCACGTCGCTGCTTGAACAGCACAAAGGATCCATACAGGCAGCAGTGAATGCCTACTTTGATCCTCCTGCAAGCAGAGAGAGTGCGAGAGGGTCGGTGCAGCCTGCTGACAAGACAAAGGTCTCAGGAATCGCAAATAAGACAGCATCTGGCAATCGTGCTGTGGCACAGTCATCACCAGCAGGACACAAGTCCGCGAAACGAAGTGCCAGTGGAAAGGTGTCAGGATCTCCAGCATCTAAGTTGCAGAGGAAACAGAAGTCGATCACTTCTTTCTTTCAGGGCGGAACTACCACACAGTCTCAGGTTGAGACACAAGGACTTATGTTGAAAGAGAGCTTGCCTGACGATAAAAGGCCTGTTCAGCTTCCGCAGGGCAAGGTGCTGGAATGGATTCCGAGCAAGACAACCTCAGCGAGCGGTTTGGAAGCTGCTGCTGATCCTTCCAGTCACTGCATGCCGGAAGGCCAAGATGCCAAGGACGCACTCACTCCTGGTCCAGGCACTCAGGACAGTGTTGCTAGTGCTAAAGACCATCAAACTGCTGCTGTCCACCTGCAGCAAGATGGCAGCCATACAGCATGTGCTCAGGCTGATGCAGCAATGGCAAGCGCTGCTGTTGCTGGGCCAGGAGGTGGTGATGTAGGTGAGCGCATGTACCAAGGCGCCCCGAGAGGTGATGGCAGCAAGGTGGAACAGGGCCAAGCGATCACTGTCACCGCAGGTGCAAGCATTTTCGACAACTCTTCACAGTTTCTTCCGTTGGACAAGTGTGTCTCATCAAAACGCCCCAAGTTCAGATTCATCACACTGCCGTTCTGGCACTCACCACTGAGAACACTGTCATATTTTGTGCGCGTAGAGCATCGCTGTGTCCTGTTTTCCAGGCCAAATTGAGAGCATGCTCATGTACCTGAGAAGCTCAGAGCGCTGTAGGCCCTCATGGACCAGTTCTCTTGCCAACACGTGCGGAAAGTCCTGTGTTACAGATACATTCCTGAGGAGCATGGCTGCTGGAAGTCTGGCCCGGTGCCCTACATGCACATTGCAGCCACGTTTGCAGCCATGGATAGCACCACCAAGCGCCTGCGCATTGGTGATGCATTGACCAACATGTTTCGGACCGTTCTAGCTCTGTGCCCCGAGGACCTCGAAGCTGTGGCATATCTCACAGTAGGAAAGCTTGCGCCTGACTATGAAGGCATCGACCTCCAGGTCGGGGGCGCGACGGTGTCGTCCGCTATTGCTGAATCGACCGGTGCGCGTCCAGGGAAGCCACCGAGCCATTGCTGGAAGGGCCCGTGTCATGAAACACGATCTAGTGTCATGCCAGCCAGGAGACCGCACAATTGATGCCGGCTTGTGTACATCCTCATGTCACGCCTGTCAGCCAACCATGCATAGTCTTGGTAGCAGGGAACTGCACACGGTGGATTTCCAACTGTACATAGTTCAGCACCTCTAGGGCTTATCTGACTACCATGATGAAGGGTTTGCTGCCATCTAGTGTAAGACAGTTCTGACCGTTTCTTCCAGGAATCGCACCCAGGCGCATGTCAGAGATGTACATTGAAGCCGGCGATCTGGGTGACGTGGCAGAGAAATGCAAGAGCAAGCAGAGGATGCTGGTGCCTCACCCTCCGCTCACATCCGGGGGGGTGTTTGCAAAGCTACACGCTATATCCAGCAGCAAAGGAACCAAAAGCGCACAACGCAAGCAGGCAATCATTGCTGGCTTGCTCCGAGCCAGCAGGTGTGTTCTTGATACCCGTGATGCAATGCGATGAGCCGCCACTCTGTCCCACGTACTGTCTGCAGTCTGTTCGATGGTGACAGTACGCCGTCGTGAAGCCGGTGAACAACCCGGTCTTCGAGCCTGCTGTGTTCTGTCTTCCCTACCGTGAATATGACGTGGCTTTCCTTCAGCGTCTACTTGTAAGTTGCAGAGTCCTGTGGCTACTAAGGCTGGCAGCTCCCTCGATCGCTTGCCTTGATGAAGTGAAGTGAGGTTTGGGAAATGATCTAGGTGCCAATATCCCTGTGGATGCGTAGCCATATGCACAACCGGATGCCATATCCGGCGAGTGCAGCACTATCCAGACTCAATTCTGTCAGCACTTGTGTCAGCACTGCATATCCATACTTGACACGACTGTTCACGGGCCCGCCTGTGGAGCACTGCATGCATAGTCCAGCAAGTGCGTACTCTAGTAAGGGCGCATCACCTTGTCTGTGGCAGTATCTGATAATAAACAAGGATGAAGTGATTCGTTGCACGTGGACGATGCAGCGCTGTCAGTGGCGTGTGAACCTGATTGGCCCCCTTTTGTTCAAGCCAAGTCTGAGACAGGTTCCCGGACCACGACCGGGTGATAAGAATGCACGAACGGATCAGTTCCCTGTTGTGTTGCATAGAGCATGCACGTGTGCAGGGGCCCAGAGGTCAAATACATCGTTCGCACACTGATTCAGAATCTCCGTGTTGGTGCAAACTGGAGGTCAGTCGTGCCAGCGCTTGGCAGGGCTGCCTTGTGCGACCAGGCTCGCATTGCCAAGGCCAAATTCCCCAGCAAAGCGGAGCTCACAGCAGCTGCAGAGGTGGCCACAGAAGCCTTCCACTCATGCCCAAGCTTGACTGAGGTTGCAAAGGCTTTGCTGCAAGGAGGAGTCCAGCAGCTGAAGCAGCTTGGAGCCTCAATCGGGGTCCCACTGAAGCCCATGCTAGCCAAGATCACGACTGGTATCGACGACTGCATCGAGCAAGTCACTGGAAACCCAGCTTTGATTGAGTATAAGTATGATGGTCAACGTGCACAGATACATGTCTCTGCGGCTGGAGAGGTGCGACACGATCACCTGACCGTCTATGCAGCCTTTCATGCTTCATCTGTCGAATGCACTCCGCTTGATCTGGTTGCACAAAGCAAGTGTCTGTGTGCTAACTCGTCACGACACGTGTGAAATCCTATACAGTACCAGTGCTGGGTTGGTTGCTGCTGAACTGACTTGATCATCAACTTCTGCATGCGAGTTGTGTTGGAAGTGGGCGTTCTCGTCCTTGAACTCCTGTTTTTCTTTTGTAGGTGCACATATTCAGCAGGAACTGTGAGAACAAAACACCCATGTTTCCAGACGTTGCCAAAAATATACGCGCAGCCTGCACCCTGTCTATCAATGATGCGGATGATACAAGTGCTCGTGGCATTAACCTCATGCCAGGTCGCAGCTTCATTGTTGATTCTGAGCTTGTGGGTGTGGACAGGACACAAGGGGGGAAGTTGAGGGCTTTCCAAGACCTTTCAACAAGGCGTGCTCTTGAAGTCATCATCAGTGTCAGCAGCTGCAACTTCCGAACACGATCGTGACTGCCACTGATACGATACTACATGTAGGTCAAGAAATGGCATCACAGATGCACAGGTAAACGTTGATGTATGTGTCTTTCTGTTTGACCTACTGTACCTGGACGGTGAAGGGATGATGCACACTAGCTTTCGTCAAAGGAGGCAGGCCCTCAAAGAGGTTTTTATAAACTTGAGGCAAGGATTTGTGGAGATGGCGAATGGTTTTGAGCTGGACATTCCCGCTGCTGGAGGAGAAACCGCAAATCCTTCTGTGCAAAAGCACGTGTCTTCGCCGTTGGGTTCAGATGCTCTGAAGATATGCCCTCCAGACTCCTCTGCTAAAGAGCCCACATGTCTAGTCACAGAGTCTACCGATGAGGAGCTTGGCACGTTGAAGAAACAGTGCGGGGTGCGTGAGGGCATCAACTCCCGAGGTTGCTTGCCTCATAGCATCTAGTCACCAGGATTTCTGCATGCAGGCTGAGCAAGCAGGAACTCTGTTGGAGCAAACCTTGCTGCAGTCGCTCGCCGTTGGGGCCGAGGGCTTGATGCTGAAGTTTCTGGACTCAAGATGTGCTTATCAGCCAAGCAAGCGGTCTGACAGCTGGCTTAAACTGAAGAAAGACTACTGCGAAGGGCTCAGAGACTCTTTGGATCTGGTGTGCCTCTGCACGCCTTTGCAGGTATGCTGTCCGGAACGTTTGTCATCTTGTATGCATGCAGGTTCCCATAGGGGCCTGGTATGGCAACGGGCGAAAGGCTGGCTGGTACTCACCTTTCCTGTTGGCCTGCTGGGATCCAGACGTGGAGCAGTTCCAGTCAGTGTGCCGTGTGATGTCCGGCTTCTCTGATGCATTCTACATCGCAGCCAAAGAGCGATTTGATTCCAAACATCTGATCCCTGGACCCAAGCCATACTACAACACCGGGGAATCTCCTGATGTATGGTTTGAGGCAGCAGAGGTTTGGGAGATCAGGGGCGCTGACATAACACTGTCACCCGTTCACAAGGCAGCAATTGGCAAGCTGCACGAATCAAGGGGCTGCTCACTAAGGTTCCCCCGTTTCATTCAGGTGATCACACACGCATCATGCCCGTCACAAGCTGTCTAAAAAATGTGCATATTGGCCGGCTTTGCCTGTGTGTACACGGATGTAGCTGTGCGATGATCTCTGTCGCCAGTGGCTGTGAGCTACACCAACACGGCATTCGCGCTCCATATGAGTCCCTGATCGTGGCTTCTGGTGCAGATCCGTGATGACAAGAACCCCGAAGATGCTTCTCAAGGGGACTACGTTGTCGACCTCTACAATGCACAGGCTCGAAAACGAGATGGTACATGACACACACCAGTGTCACTTTTGTCCGCCTCTAATATGGCTTGCCATGACGAACAGCAAGGTAGGAGGCAGTCTATCACGTCAATTCTTGTGATTTCCTCGTACGTCCTCACCATCGACTGGCTTACCATCTAGATTATCTGTTCGTCAGCACTCAGATGCCTGACTGTTTGCGTCTCTGCAACATCCATGTGCACAGAACACCATTACAGACGGTGTCGCGCTTGAGTGCATCTCATGGCTACCCAGTGTCGATTTTCTGACTTCACGGCTGCCTAGCCAAGTTCATGTTGCTCATCGTTTACAAACAGTTCATTCTGTCAGATGATGGCCAACTACACTGATAATGTCACTCAGTCACGAAACAGCCAGCAGAGCTCAGTGTCACAGGCTTTCGAGAAACTGAATGGAGATGACACGCTGTGTTGCATGCTTGATGGCGACGGATATCGTGTCCGCTTTGTCTGGATCGAGGTTCCAGCCGCAAGTACCAACTGCCCGACAACGCCATCCCAAGCCTTCAGTATGGCAAGTCCAGCTGGGCCTTCCTCGTCTTCTCGCAAGGCAGCAGGTCTCGAGAAGATTGCTGCGGACAGCATTCCTTTGCCTCAGAAAAATGAATGTAAGGAGCAGCAAGAGTAAAAACCGAATCTGTGAACCTGTTGCGAGCTATTCATGTCCGTTTGTGATATGCTCACATCACCCTCCCACCTGTCATAGTTTGAAGCACACACATCACAGCACAGTGAGCTGGGCTGGTGTAAGCCTGGCATGACACCGGGCCTGCAGGTCCTGCAGCGCTGCTTTGAAGCTGGCCCTGCGCTGCGATGCCAGCCTCCGTGCACCCATGATGGCATTTCTAGAGTGATGTATCTGAACACCACACCCAGATTTGTCCTAGATGACTCAGGACATCTTGTCACGGCCCCTTCTCTTGCGCTCTGGTCCCATCCAAGTAACCCTGTGTTGATAACCAAGTGTGTACGTCAAAGAGGCATGGTTTGCGGTTTCCACTGGAAACCCAATGACATCGCAGTCAAGTCACAGCACACGGATGCGCTTCGCCCACCACAACTGCCAACTAAGGGTGCACATGGGAGGTAACGCCTGCAGTCCAACAAAGTACAGCTGGCCATTGAGTGCGCCGATGCCCGGGGTGCCCCGATGCCACGACACCCTCATGCATGGTGACAGCCTGACTTACCGTAACATGTGTCTCCCAGGTGCAACGGTGTCAGCATAGAGCTCCACTGCTTGCTGTAACGCATGGCGCATGTGTCCTGGGAGAGGGGGGGAGCCGTTGCGCGGATGATCAGCAGAGAATGCAGGGGCGCTTTATTCTGATTTGTTGCCGACCAGCAGAATGCTCACCCTGACTGACATAGCGTCCGTGAATGCTGTGTTGTTCAGGGGTGGAATGCCGCCTTTGCTGCTGCATGCAGACAGGCAGATGATGTGGGAGTCTTCAAACACGTTTTACCCATGTGACGTTGATCATACAATGTGTTGTAGCAGGCCTCTGGGGCAGGCCTGTGCCACAATATTCCTGACACAGTGTGGCACCACCAGGCAGGCCAAACATACGTTCCTACTTCGCATGACCTAGAGATGCGTCATGAGAAAAGGGCGATCACGGATGAGAGCAGGGGTGACATTTTGCTGGTGGACTCGAGTGAGAGCAGTGTGATCTTAGGTGTACATCTCATCCGCCCGGGATGGCAGAGTGTTGTGGCAAAAGTCAGCCTAACAGAGGCTCGCGGCCGCAGCGGAGATGGGGAAGGATATGGTTGCAAAGCATAAATAGCGAGTGCAGGGAGGGTATGAGTTTGTTCCTTTGATCTATGAGACGTGTGGCAAGTCAGGCGAGCAGGCAATGATGTTCTTGCACCGCCTTGCGCGGTGTGCGTGCGGTTGATTGAACAAGAGAGCAATAGAGAAGTGGATGGCGCATGCTCTGAGAGAGTTCAGTGCTGCAACGTGCAAAGGGAGTAGGTGGGTGGTCAGGAATTCCATGTCGCAAGTGGCGGAACTTGCAGGGAGTAGGTCTCAACTGGGAAAGCCCCCGGTTGGGTCATATCCGGAGACTGAGTGAGTAACGTGTTCATCGGATTGATGGCGTAGATGCTGATACATGGTGTACCTGTTCCGCGCCTTTCTTGCTTAAGCTGGGCACATGTGCGGAGGCTGAGCAGGCCACTGCACTGTCTAGAAGGATAACATCCCTGGCACAAGGCATTGTCTGAGTTACTTTCCGACCCGACTATCATTGGATCAAGTGACGCAATAGACTGCGATCGACTTACTTCGCAAGGTACGTTCAGAGCTTCTGTAGCAGATGCACAGCTCCTCGGGTTCAGGCATGTGTGGATGAGACCGCATTGGCAGTGGTGTGCACCTCTAATCCGCATCAAATGCCCACACATGGCCGACGACGTCGTGTACAGGATGGACACGCGTTGCCACCAGCTGTCACAAATCCCAGTGATACCAGACGCCAGCCAAAGTAAGGCGGCTATACCAGCTCAGTGTGATCAATTCTAAATTTACAATCTGGTGTAATCAATAACGTCGATCGTGACAACAGCAGACACACACCATGCGTGACCTTGCATTGATTCGGCCCCCGGAAGGGAGTCGGCGCTTGCGCGTGATCGTGCAGTGAACGTCCTGCGTGCCCTCCACCTCCACACCAGGCTGATCCTCTGCCCGCTCCGCACCGGGCTGCTCACCCTTTCCTTCCTTCAGTCGGCCCCCCCGACTCCCCCCCTTCCCCCCATCTCCCCTCTCCAACTCTCCACACGACCGATCCCCACCTGCCAGCCCCTCCTCGCCCTGTCTCGGTCGTTTGCCCTCCGGCCGCCCCAGCTCTTCCTGAGCGCGGGCCCCCCGTTGAGGGGGTTGCTGCGTCCCTGACTTTTCCGCCATCGGTGATTGCCCATGATATACTTGTCAGGCGACGGTGGGGTGTGCATGCAGGATTCTGGGGCGTGCAGGATTCTAGGACTCTCTTGCGTGTCGCAGTGTTTCTGCTTGTCTGCTGCTAGATTTGGGACGTTGTGAGCGGGCTCGCAGATGGATTGAGGTATGTACTTGTGTCTGTCGCTCAGGGCAGCGGGGTTTTGGGCGTAGTTCCTGTTGTTTATGCGATTGTTTTGCTTGTGTTGGCTTGTGCGTCTACCCCTTGGCAATGTCAGGATGTTGCGTTGATGTCCGTGTCACCCACCACAACACTACAAGTCGAGTATACCAGTGGAGCATCAGCCGTCTGGCGCCGGTGAGAGGACTCGTGCTCGTAGTCGGACACCCTGTATGCAACTGTCCGCCTGAGGGCGCGTGGCCGACTAGTATGGCATGGTACCCGCTGTAACCTGTTTATCTGCATTTTTACGTGGCGTTTGAGTGCAGTAGTGGCACTGGGAATTCATGAGGACAGCGACACTGCTGCACGCAGGTTTGCGGCACTGGTGATGCTCCCTAGAGGTGGCCGCCGGCACATGGATACAATAGTACGGATTTGCACTGAAACACCATCACCATGAACCACAACAACAGAGCAAGCTGTGGGCCTAACCAGCACAGTGCACAAGGCAGTTGTGCAATCATGTACCATGTGGCGACGCCTGGCAGGATGGACGGCGTGAAGGGCGCGGTAAAACAGGTGGTATCACGGCGATCACGGAGTGTGGTCGCATGCGGTGTGCGGTGCAGGGATGCCCGAGTTGTGCGGGTGAACGGCCATGAGAACACAGCCGAGCAGCTTGCCTCTGCAGCTCTGTAGCCAAATTCCAACAAATTCATGTCAAGCGAATCTGGTTTACGAGTGTTGTGGAATTTTTACAGTGGGGGGAGGCCGTTGCGGCGACAGCGGCACGGCTGGTACACAGGGCGGTACCGGCGAGCACTCATGAGCGGGTAGAGTACTGACTTGACCACACATACACAGAGCTCTATGATGAATCTAGCTTTCATCAGAGCTGTGGAGTTCTCGGCGACAGGTACCAGTCACGGCCCGCCGAGGGCACAACGTTGTTCGCAGGCCAGCGACACACAAACGTGTGGCAGGTCTGTTCCATTGACGTTTGACTATTCCCGGTTTAACATAGTTTGAAGCATGGCACTAGGTGCGTTACACGGAAATTAACGCAGCAGCCTGGCATCGCCAAGAGGTAACCGCGCAAGTATCACAAGCAAATTAAAACGGCAGAACAAGCAGAGTATCCGAAGCAGCCTAGGCATCACTCCGAAATTCCCCCCGCTGTCTTGGATGCTATACCAATGCACATGCCTTCCTCAACCCAACCGCCAGACCTATCACAATGCCCCGATTGTAGCAGTTGCACACATTCACACACTACAGAAACCTGGGATCCCGTTCAACCTAGAATCGTGCATGCAAACCCCACCATCGCCCAACAAGCATGGCATGGGCAATCGCACATGACAGCAAAGGCGAGCACGCGGCACACCCCTCCCCGGGGGGCCCACGTGCAGGAAGGGCTGGATCGGGGGCAAACGGAGGGGTGTGAGTGGTCCGTGGAGGGTGAGTGGTCCGACGCAGAGGGGGACGGGGGATTGGCCTGGTGCGGGGCGGAGGGCGTGCAAGGCATTCCTTGCAGAGTCACGCGCAGGCGACGGCCCCCTTCTGGGGGCCTTGCAGAGTCACGGCGCAAGGGCATCGGTCGGAACAGGCAGCCCAGGCAGAACCGGCTGCCCATCGAGTCGCGCCCACAACGGTGCCGAAGCGAGGACCTGCCTGGCGATGCCGCGACAGAGCGTGGTGGAGAGGTCACGCATCAAATTCTCCATGAAGATTTTCTTGGAGACAGCGCCTGTCGAGGCCGCAAACTCTGCAATCTCATTGAGCAGAGCAAAGGCTGGGGGGCCCACACGACCGCACGTCTCGTGGGATAGGGGGACGAAACGGCACGCGCCTGTGCCAGTCCGTCTGCAATTGTCCCGATTCAACACATCCCGTCGCCCGTGGTCCCGGTTATCGGAAATGTCAAGGTCGTTGTAGGATATGGCGAGTAAGTGTCACATTTACATTACATTTTTACATCCTTGGCCTGGGCAGATGCCCCGGTCTCCCGTGCTGCAGCGGCAACTGCTGATGATGCGAGCGGATATGTCACGCAGTAGGTGTGTGTTGCAGGGACCAAGCTGGTGCACGCTGTGGCGAGGAGGCGCTGGGCTCAGCATTCTTGGTTTGGATAATCCGCACTATTGCCCCACGGTGACCCGCATGCTCAGCATCATGCATTGCACGTCACGACGCAGCACGTGCTCAGTGTCCACGTCACCACCTAATCATGCGCTTGGCCCTTGCCGCTCGCGCCGGGTCACTGATTGTTTTGCATGATTCCAACAGAACCTTCAGCCAGCACAACGAATATGAGGTGTAATACTGCTACAAGACTTGAATTTGCTACTAGCAGGAGTTTGCCGTGACCGTGAGGAATCTCAATCTATCTATCCGGCTCAGCATCTGACTTGCTTCCCAAGTGACCGCGTCGAAAATCTTGATCATGTTATGCGCAGCTATTTCTCGTCCATGTGGTGCTCTTGCATCTGCCCGTAGGCCGATCGCCCCAAGACGCACAAGGGTGCACGCCGTCCCGGCGCACCATGTAGCACAGCTCATCACTCAGCTGAGCGAAGCTGGTGATGTAGATGCTCCACCTTACATTATCTTCGTTGCGTAAGGCTTTCCTCTGCCGCGGCTCTCAATTGAGAGTCGGAGCGTTACCGTCTCGATTGATATCGATGTTGGCAGAAATATCCGACAGTGAAAATTGATAACCTATTTCACTGATTAAGGGTTTTGCAGTGCGGCACTCATTACCATCGTTGGAGGAGCAATCATCCCTCTGGCGTTGAAGCCTGGACAGGTGAGCCCCCTGCGCCTTTTCTCGCCGTGTGTGCGAATCAGCAGCCACATTACCACATTAATAAAGTATGAATTCTGTGCAGGAGGCAGCCGACAACATGCAAGATCGTGACTCTACGAAATGGAAGGGCTGATGATGATCCATTTCGTAGCAATCGCAAGCGGATTGAGCACGAGCGCCGCTGGAACAATTAATCGCATTGAATCGATCCTGCTTTAATACATACATCTTTCCATCGCCTGAATCTGAGTTTAGGGGATCGTGGCGCTAGATCTACTGCTCATCTAAGTGATTCTCAATTTGAGTCCCATTGGGGAGGGTTGTGCCTATCAGCGCCAAGGGGATACCGAGCTGTGTATTGTAAGATGTGCAATGTTACTTGTGGCATGGATCAATACATGTCACACTGCCTGTTCACCTGGATTTCACGCTTCATGGACTGGATGGAACAAGCACTTAGTGCCTCAGCCGAAACGACTTGCAAGAGTATTCATAAACTTTCACCCAAGTGACAAATGGAAATCCTGGGACACTGCATGAGTTTACACTGTAGTCACTTGCCCCTGTCCGTTGCCATGCATGCAACAACACGACCGAAAACACTCACAACAATCAAGCAGCACCTATTTACAAGCCAAGCTCTCTTCACCTTGGACAAGGACGAGCATGGGCTAGTCCCGACGGGAGGGTGCAGAAATGACATCACTGCTAACAAGCCTATGCACCTCGGTGTGGTGATGGCACATACCGTGCGATGAACGGTTGAGCAATGATGCTGAGACAAACGTGATGACCAGTGCGCTCTTGAGGGTGCATCTCGATGGTGCTCTTGCATGTACAGGCAGACTTCTGATGCATGATGCCAGCGTGGTATACATCTTGCTGGTGCAGCTTCGGTGGGGGGCACAAACAGCGTGGGAGCGTGCATCCCGTGACTTGACAGACCCATGCTGCTTGCACCTCCTTGTGCATCCACGATGCATGATGCACATGGAACGGTGTGCAACAGCAGCTTGCTGAGTGCAGATAGCTGGAAAGTGCTGCACCGTGGATGGTATCCGCGGCACGATTAACGTGCAGATCTGCAATGCCGTGAGCCAGTAAGGTTGGAGCAGTTGAGCGCATGGACAAAACCACTGGCAATAGATGGATGACTGTAAGATCTGCCTCATGGAACAAGAGCGATCTGTTCTGCACGCTGGAGATGATGGGCATGTGTGTGTACAAGGGAACATACCATGGGGGTCGGGCTCCTGACTCGGCTAGTGAGGGCCACCTGCACCGCCGACAATGGTCAGCAGGTCGGCTTGTCCCTTGGTGCCATATGGACAAGCAGCAACGCAATTACCAGGCCTGATCAACCCACACACGCGGCTGGCGCATGCAACGTCTGCGCCCGCACCAGGACAGTTAAACAGTGCAAAATTGAACGCACCTGGCCCACCTGGGGGCGCCGAGTTCGCCACGTTTTGCAGCTGGTGCATGTGCTGATCAACCGGATTGAACCCTGCATCCTGGGAGCCATAACCGGGCCCCGGGGCGCCGCCCACCGGAGGTCCCCTTTCCGCCTCCCGGCGACGCTTTCCCAGCGCGCTTTTTGAAAACTGCACCCTCACAGGACCACGGTCGCTCCCAGGGAAATCCTTTCCTTGCATAGTTGAATGAGCTTCCTTGGCCGCCTCAATATCTTCAAACTGCACAAAAGCAGACACACGGCCAGACGCGGTGCGGTTCACTTTGCAAGCTGCAACGCGGTTGGCCACTGCATTCCTGAAAAAGCCTTCCACCTCTTCTTCGTTCACGTGAGGTGGCAAGTTCCCCACGAACAATGTGTCGCACGGGGGGTTGTCGGAGTTGCGATCCATAGGGGTGTATGGTGAACCTCCCTGGACTTGCGGCGGAGGCGCCGCTGCCCGGAATGATTTCGGAGGACGATCCTCACGCACGTACATGTTCTTGCGCGCCATCTCCGCCCGCAAATAGCAGCCACCTTCGAAGCTGCAAGATACAAACGCGTCACCAAAGTTGCCGCTAAAATCAACACGCAAACCAGTTCAGTAAAAGCAAGGATCATGCTTTGTCATGCGGCACGTACTCGATGCCATTTAGCAGACTCAGCGCCTGGTGGGCCTGGCTGCCATAGGTGAACAACACGAAACCTTGCTGCGCGCCTTGCCCCGACTTGATAGACGCCACCTGCAACGTGACGCTTATTAACACGCATGTGTGAACGATCTGGCACAAGCTGCGATCAGCAGTGCCTGGCGCACACTGGTGGCCCACACGGCAGTCGAGATCAGCACCTCGTATCCGGGCATAAATCTACACATATTTGTCAACTCCCTGTCCCTGAGATCCGGTGGAAATCCTGTCACAAAGATTGTGCGCAATTCATCACGATTAGCATTGTAAGGTGGATACTGAGCTTGGGGAGCTGCGACATATGCTGGCGCTGCAGCCGCTCCGTAAGGTTGCACCTGCGCTGGCGCAGCTGCGTATGCGTTGGGATCATAGCTTACTGCAGAGGCGTATGGTTGCAAAGGAGCTCCAGCCGGCACGACTGAGTAAGGTTGCGGGGCGTAGTACGACATCGTCTCAACCTTGGCTCAACTAACCTCTTGTTTATTGAAAGCAGGCACATATGATGTACACGAGCTGCGTGATTTAAGCGGTTGTGGACATTCACATAGAAAACCACGCAGCACAGACCTTTCTTTCAGCAGTTCTGGGTTTTTGAGCCATTTCGGCAGCAAGGGTACTCCGCCGAGCAAAAAAATGTAAATGAATTACGGGCATCACGCCAAGCGGGCATCGGCTACAGCACCCCTATGCACAGGGGCTAAACATATGGATGAATCGGACACAGCGCGGTTCCCCACAGGACCCTCAATCCAAACCACACGGAACAAGATCACTCGTTGGCCGTGCACGGATGTGAGACCAGTCCGGGACGCCCACACCAGCAGCCTCATGATGTGTGATCCGGCACATGCACACCGCACAGGCCATAATACCAACGACAAAGCCAGCCACAGAGTGAGTGCGCAGTCTTCTTATGTGACCCGTGGTGTCAGGCCCCAAAACGAACATAGGGTCTAGCGGGATTGCAACATGACATGTTCCCACAGCCTCTTCATTCTGGTGTCCACCAGGGAAATAGTGCCACACAGGCACATCGGCTGCAATGCTCGTGGCACGCATTTCATACCACAAGCAGGCCATTCCGCACAGGCCTGCCCGGATGTGTGTTGTGTCAAGGCATGCTTATCCACTTCTGGCTGGGACCCGTCGGAGAGGGCATGGATGCGTGACTGGGCTCTCTACTCTGCTTGGGCGTTGGATTCCCCAGCACCGCTTGGTGCTGTGTTCTATGCCATCTTGATGGTCAGTGAGGGTTTTCCTGAGTGCTATGGTTGTTTCCTTACCATTGCATGCCAGGTACACAACAGCGATGTACATGCCCCTTTCAGACTCTCACCCAAACCTCTTATTTGGAGGCCGCACGACGGTCCCACTTTGTTTTGGGGGCAAGATATATCACAAACAGGCCTGCATTGCTGCGAAAACTGCAGCCACACCAGATTGGCCCCGGCGCAATTCCTGCTTTGGATGTGAGAATGCACCGGAGCTAACATAGCTGTTGCCCCAACATGGGTCGCCAGGCCAAGACTCCATTTTATCATCCGATAGCAAGTAGTTCAGAGTTGTAGGCTCCATTTATGATAAACAGGTCCGGTTGCCTGTAATGCTTGGTGCACATGGGTTTGAAGGTGCCCGGATGTTTTTCGAGTGTGATCGATGGAGGATGAAGCTCTCTCATCCATCACACTAAAGTGGCTAGGATAGGGGCAGGTAGAATTTAATACGCCAGTGGCCAAATCAAGAAGCCTCATGACACAGCGTCATGGACTTCTGAAGTTGGATTTGATTATGAAATAATTAGAGCTCTTGAGGGTCACACCACTGGCTTGGTACGTGCTGACAAGTGGCATGTCAGCAGCTTGTGACAGGTTATGAGACAGACAGTCCGCAGACTGACCGGGGCATGTCGACATGCACGCACTGCTGCAGCGGCAGGCGCTGCATGCCGGCAGGATCTGCCGGGGCAAACACTCACGTGTGGCACACATGACTGAACTGCGCTGTACATCTGCAAACATGAGCTGAGAACCTTTGTGACCAGGCCCTTCACTCTGATGCCAGCAGCTAGTGCCGGGGTTTGAGTGGCACAGAGGGTGACTGTGGCTGTGAACAGAGCGCAGGACGGTGAGCGTGGCCAGTGATGAATGCGCTGTTGGTGACTGCCCAGCCACCGCCTGCCGAGTCCAGCATTTCTGCGGGCCATAGCAGGAGCTGCAGTTTGTGTAGAAATGATGCACAAGACGACCCAGCGATAGGTAGGTGCATGGGTAAGCATGCAACTGTCGCACATCATACAGCCTGCGCAGCCCTGTTCCTGTCAAAAAATTCAGAGTGGAAGAGTTTGATTTTCATTTGCTACTACCAAAGGGCCAGGCAGTTGTGAGGCGTGGCAAGAAAGGTACTTGGCGTGTACATGGTGTCAGATTTCTAGGGGACCTGGAGGCTGGTCATCGTACCCAGCCCCTGTGAAGCACAGTCCTGACGCAGGCGCAGGGTAAGCCGTGTCGCGGCGCTCCCGGGCTGCGAGCGCCTGCTGCAACCGCAGCGGGTCGTCCCAGATGGTGCTCATCACTGCCGTCGAGACCAACGTGCGAACCATCCGCCGAACAAACCGGTCTGCAACTAGCTGAACGCACACGACCGGTACATTTTGATCAGAAACTTGGGCTGCCGCTTCCGCGCGCACTCTGAGATCCGCATGTACAGCACCGGAGTCGCGCTGGACGTGGCCCCCGTCGACTGCGGCATTCACGGTCTGGGACATGCCTGGCAGGTACACCAATTTGGCTGACACGTGCAGCATTCTGCAGAGGCAGCTGCGGCCTTTCGGAGTGGATCTGCCAAAGGCATAGTAGTCAAGCTCCCGACCCTCTAGCCACCCGAGCATACCATCAACACCTTTTGCAATGGCTGCCCACTGCGCGTCGGCGTTGCTGGTGGCTGCCTCCATAGGAACGGGCGGTTCCTCGCCAGCGGGCTGCCGGTGCAGCTGGTACCCCCGGGCGTCGCGTTGATTCAGGGGCATTAGGTACAAGTACCGCCGCCATCGGCATGCAAACGTGGCATGAAAACTTCGAGGGACAGCTTGGCAAGCTATGCAGCGTAGACTGCTGTGAAGATACGCAGGATGAGGCTTGGCTCCGGTCTCAGGTGGATCGGGCTGATTGACTGCCTGTATGCATACCGTGGATAACCAGGCTGCCATTCCACGACACATATGTTCATGCAACCGCAAGTGCGATGTTCGGGCGGGGTCAGTGGGTGACACGGAGATCAACGCAACAGGCGGGGTCAGTGTGTATATATGAGTGAGTATCAGTCATGACACATCAGCAGTGCCACACTTTGCCAGTGCATGGGATGCAGTCGCGCTCCGACATCGGGGAGCGAAAGTGAGCCTAAGTTGGGCACCTGAGCAATGACTTCGGGGGGTACATCGTCCCAGGAATAGAACGAGGCCACGTGGTGGTGCCCGTAGACCCCATCATCTGTCCTGCCAGAGGCTACCACAATAAGAGCGTTGGGTGGCGGAAACACAGTGCGCAGGCGCCGGCGGAGCTCTTCACAAGTGCTCATGTGATTCTGCATGCCATGTCAGCCTACGAAGCTATACAAGTAGCATGCACCTGCGCTGTACTTGCAACAAATTGACAGATGGCACCAAGGCCCTGCTGGGCAAATCTGGCCGGACTCCGCTGGAGCATACCTCGCCCGGCTGATATGACCACCCGTTGAAACTGGGCCCAGAATAGGCAAGTGTTAGCTTGTAGGTCTTCCTCTCCTGTGATAAGAGGCACTTTTATCCTCATGACATCGTCCAAGTACCACAATTCTGCTGCAGCAGAGCAGGTGCGTGCACGGGCTGCACAAGCTCAAGCCACTGCCACACCTGTTTGCCTCGGCCTCGAATCTGATTCATCTTCACCGATGACGACGGGGTTCGCTCATTCTTGCTGGTACTTGCATTCACGTCGGGATGGCTGGACGGTATCACGCTCGAAATCGCTCCTGTCTCCTGGTCACCTGTCAGGGAGTCCCAGGCAAATTGACCGGCGACCACGCCATCCATGAACTTCTTCACGACGGACCAGCTCCTGTCTGCAGACGAGCAGAGCCTCGGTCACGCCTGTGCGTGCCACTTGGAACCGGAACAACGGCAGCGCCGGGCATACCATCGGCGAAGTATTCCTTGGCCATGGTGGCAGTCCACGGAGCCGAGCATGACATGGCGGACGACCTCCTACCACAAACTGCTCCCCCGCGACGATATGCTGGATGCCTTGTTCGCAAGATCATAGCAAGACAGTCGCTAGCGCCAAGCCAAAGCACACAAGCACCGTGATTTTGGCATCCCTACTTGTCCGAGACAGCAGATGCCAATGCACTGAAGGCTTTCCAGGACATTGTGTGTCTGGAAACATGTCTATGCGTCTGCCCCCGAAAATTTTCGTAAACGCGAGCCAAGATTGGCATTCGTGAGCGCTGTACACGGGCCGTCGAGAGATAGTGAAACGAGATCATTTACAAATAGGAACACAAAGTCTGTGACCAAGACAGCTGTGAGTATTGAGGAGAACCTCCTCAAACTTCTCAATGCGACCAGCGAACACGAGTTGGTGGAGCTAGTTCAAATCAGATGGCGACCAGTGCGCCTCCACCTGCACAAGCCGAGCTTGTGAACTATGCAACCTGATTGAGCAAGACTGCCAAGATTGTCCACATTGAACTTACAGAATAATTCATCCTGTCATGTAGGTGGTGGGGTTGTTCAATGCGTCCAGTCATGTCTCGTACCTCCGTCCTGCAACCGTGTCACACTCGTTGCATCAGGCCGCTAATGCTGCCCTCAGCATTGCGATCACTTGGACAGAATGTAACAACACGTACGTATAAGCTCTCTAAATCTTTTATATCCGGCTTGAGCTCACACAGGCTGCGTGCTGTCGCAGCTGATGTCGAGGAGCGCAGCACTGATGCTGAACCTCACTCGTATGGTGCCAACAAAATTCAGGTCAGCCAGTCTCTCAAAGATAGAACTATCATCATAATCTTTCGTCTATCGCAAATGCAAGTGCGTCAAATGGGTGCAGGTGCTGGAAGGCCTGGAGCCTGTGCGGAAGAGGCCAGGAATGTACATTGGCAGCACGGGGCAGAAGGGTCTACACCATCTCATCTGGGAAATTGTCGATAACTCGATTGATGAAGTTCAGGGTGGCCACGCCTCCCAAGTCGATATTCAGGTGGATTGTGACACCTCTTGGGTAACGGTGACAGACAATGGCAGGGGCATACCCACCGACCCGCTGCCAGGAACAAGCAAATCTGCTCTAGAAACGGTTCTAACAGTTCTTCACGCTGGTGGTAAGTTTGGAGCGGGAGGCTACACGGTGTCCGGAGGATTGCATGGAGTCGGCCTCTCAGTGGTGAATGCTTTGTCAGAAGAGCTGGAGGTGCAGACCTCTCATTCCCAACCATGGCATGGGCATGAACCATCACAAAAGAGCTCTGATGTCGCTGTAGTTGATTTCACCGCTCCTTCCCCTTTGAAAACCCGTATTGACACAGGCCATCGTGTGGAGGGATCACAAGGAGTGGGTCCAAAGGTTTGCATATGGCAAGGCAGTTGGACCAATGGAGGCCCGTCCAGCCGATGCCTCTTTAACTGGCACCAGAATAAGGTTCAAGTACGACTCTGGTATCTTCAGCACGGAAGCAGCTTTTGATTCGGACGTGATCAGGAAGAGACTGCGCGAGCTGGCTTTTCTCAACAGCAATGCCACACTGCTATTTAAGTCTGTGAAGAATTCTGCGGAAGTGCACAGCGAAGAGTTCAGATATTCAGGTGGCATCGCAGAATATGTGCAGTCCATGACAGAGGGAGGACCGACGCTGCATGACTGCGTGCATTTCAAAAGGCATCATGAATCCTCCGAGGTCAGCACATCCAATGTCAGCTGTCTCCTTATATGTTTTCCAGCCGTACATCAGCCCTGATCCAACCACTGGATCCCACCTGCAGCTGCTGCGTGCGAACACTGTAAGGATGAAGGACCCCTATTTGCAACAGCACGGCCATGGTGTCAGCAGTAGTGGCATGGTGGTAACGATGTTGTGGCTGCAGATTGAGGTGGCCCTGCAGTGGTCCAACACAAGCTCAGAGACCCTCGTGAGCTTCGTCAACTGCATTCGCACCATTGACGGTGGCACGCACCTGGACGGTGCGAAGCAGGCGATCGTCCGCACCATCAACAAGCTGGCACGAGAGAAGGGACTGCTGAAAGAAAACAGCCCCAACCTTTCAGGAGACCATGCAAGAGAAGGCCTTACAGCGGTGCAGTCCTCGTCAGTCAATCCAGATTTGTACTCAGTTATGAGCTCCTGTGTGGGTGGTATGTGCTTGTAGTGCAGCGTTGCAACCGTGTCTCTGGCTCAGGATGCTCTTCTAGACTGCTTGGGTGACGCACAGGATTCCGCTGAGAGTGGGTACGCAACCAACATCAGAAAGCGCAAGCGATGCTTGGCCATCTGACTGGGCTCGGATGTGCGCAGATTGTTTCAGTCAAGGTGGCAGATCCAGAGTTCGAGGGACAGACAAAGACCCGGCTGGGCAACCCGGAGGTCAAGGCGCTAGCGTCGCGCCTCACTGCAGAGAGCCTGGAAGACTTCTTTCGTTCAAATGTGGCGACGTTGAAGGTTGTGGTTGAGAAGGCGGTGCTGGCACAGAAGGCGGCGGAGGCGGCGAGGCGGGCACGCGACATGGTCAAGCGCAAGAGCGTGCTTACCCGCTCCATGCTCCCAGGCAAGCTCGCTGACTGCACCGGCCGGGACACCGAGATGTCAGAAATTTTCATCGTGGAGGGGGACTCGGCTGGGGGCTCTGCAAAGCAGGTGCGCGGGCTTTACTTACTGGGTACCAGCGCAATCGATGCACACACCTGCAAGACAGTGCTGACCTTTCCCGCCAGCGTGATCACGGTGGCTGCATGCTACGCCTGCTGTGCATTGGAATGGAGCAAAGGCGGGTGTGTCAGTGGGAGCGCATGCGGTGCAGGCACGTGACCGAACGTTTCAGGCCATCTTGCCGCTGCGAGGGAAGATTTTGAATGTGGAGAAGGCAGATGATGCTGCCATCTTCAAGAACAAGGAGCTATCTGACTTGATCGTTGCGCTGGGGCTGCGGATTCGTGGTGACAAGTCCGGCAGTGACACGGACTCAGAGGATGGCGGTGGGGCTGGGCAAGTCAGTGGCCTGGAAGGCCTTCGGTACCGGAAGATTGTCCTGCTAACGGACGCTGACGTTGATGGCGCTCACATACGCACGCTGCTGCTAACATTCCTATACAGATATCAGCCTTCTCTGTTCGATCACGGTCATGTATATGTTGGCATGCCACCTCTCTACAAGATCGAGTGGGGCAAAGGGAGGGTGAAGTATTGCTATGATGAGGCAGAGAAAGACCAAGTTCTGGCCCAGGCGAAGGGTGCAAAGCACACGCTTCAGCGGTTCAAGGGGCTGGGGGAGATGATGCCGCAGCAACTCTGGGAGACGACAATGGACCCTGCGTCGAGGAAGCTGGTTCGCTTGACACACGAGGATGTGCTAGACACGGAGGCAGCCATCCAAACACTGATGGGGAGTGATGTGACCAAACGAAAGGAGCTGATAGCCGCAGCGGGGCACACTGTGCTCGTCAATATTGATGTTTGATTGTGCATCCATTGCTTGCACTGCCCGTGTCTGTCACTGCTAGGTCACGTGTGCAAGCGTGCTTGGTTTGGTCCAGCAGTTGACCGCATCCCATAGGCCCGCACATACAGTGCTTGCTGACTTGCCTGGTTGATGGAGACCAGCATGGGAGTTTTCCAGGACTGGTTCACGCTGAGTTGCAAACCTGCTTCCTTGCATGTTTTTCCAGTCCGGTCAGGCAAGAGCCAGACCAGCGTTGAATGTCTCCAACAAACAATCGTATCTGATTCCAGGTTACGTTGCGGTCCCTAAGAGCATGTGTAAGTGTGGCCTTCCCTCAACATTCTGATTGGTCTTGTTGTGATGTGGATATGTTGCACCAACATACTGAAAACTGCTATTCAGCCTCCCGAAGTCTTATATATGCAATAGATGTGCAACCAACCAGCCGCATCCCTTACCGAGGTTGAGAAAGCGCACCAGCAGATATATGTTGACTGTGCTGAAGCATGAAGAGCACATCCTCTGGTGTTAGAGGTCATCAGTAGAGGATGGTGCAGACTCCACGTGATTTGTGCCTCATTCACGTCCTTTGTGTAATGGAGTTACGGTTCTAGCAGAAGAGTCATGCTCATGCAGCTGTGGCCTAGGAATCATCAACTCAGGACAGTTTGATGAACAGTGATGTTGAAAAACCTGTAATAGACATTAGATTCATCACATTACATCTATCACAACGCTGCTGTGGCTGATGGCGTGACAGAACCGTCTATGGTGACAGGGAAAAGTATCTCCAGCCCTTGCAAAGTTCGGTACAGACTTCAGCTGCTCGCCAATAACCAATGACCAGCATCAATTTCAAGCGCAAGAACACACTTGTGCTGCTCGATCACATGCTGGCATGACGTCTGGAGATCTGTCGGGGCGAATGCCAGTGTCGGACTTGATGCGCACTGGAAGCAGTCAGTTCAGACAATGTGATCGGCCTCGGATTCATTACCCCAAACTCAGTGACGTCTGTGTAATTCAATGCCGAAGTAAGCAGCTTCGAAGATGTGCACACTGACTGTGCCAGAGCCCAGCAGCGGTGCACACACTTGTAAATCCATCCATGCTGACCGTGGACTGCCAAAGTGACCTGCAAGCGATTCCGACATTTCCTGCGGGCCTGTCTTCTGTGCCCGTCGGCCAGCGATCGGACCCCATCGGTTCAGTAACTCGACAATGCGGGGGCAACGGCCTTGACCACCTTCGCGGATGTGCGCTACTTTCATGCACAACGATCAGCACACGCCCTCACACCATAGATGTTAAAATCAATGGTACAGCGCACCTGTTACTGTTTTGTGTTGAGTCAAACGGAAATTCTCGCAGACACACGTACTACTTCATTTGCAGCCTTGCGAATTTACATCCTGAACGACGCAGTTTCTTAAGCGTTTGCTATTGCTGTCTGTTGTGTTGAGCGAAACATCGATCAGGCTCTGCGCGGCCGGGCTCACCAGACTGCGTGCATCCTGTGTGAGGTGCGCATCCCGTCCCTAGACAAAGACGGACCTTCATATAACGTGATCAGACCAGTGTCACGGTCAAGATCCGCAACTATAGCCTGGCAGTCGAAAACGTTTTATGTGCGTATGACCGTTGGGAGTGCACACATTGGATCAACTCAGGTCATGCCTAAAAAGCGGCTGGCACATCTTCCTTTGTGCCTCATATCGATGGCGAATTCTGTATCACGAATCTGAGTGTGCAGGAGCAGGCCACAGATACGCAGGGATCCCACACTGCATACATACATCCGCAGGCAAGAGCAGTCAAGTCTTTTGCATCATGTCACAGCTTCCAAGGCGTATCATCAAGGAGACCCAACGCCTTGTCCAGGAGCCTGCTCCAGGCATCAGTGCATCTCCATCTGAGGATAACTTGAGACATTTCAATGTGATGATTCTGGGTCCGCAGTCCTCAGCATACGAGGGGGGAGTGTTCAAGCTTGAACTATTCCTGCCAGAGGACTACCCAATGGCAGCCCCCAAAGTCCGATTTCTGACTCGTATCTACCATCCCAACATAGATAAGCTGGGCCGGATTTGTCTGGACATCTTGAAGGACAAATGGTCACCAGCCCTTCAAATTCGCACTGTGCTCATCTCCATCCAAGCCTTGCTCAGTGCTCCGAATCCAGACGACCCGTTGGCAGAGGATGTCGCCAAGCACTGGAAGACGAATGAGGCTGATGCATTGAAAATTGCTCGTGAGTGGACACAAAAGTACGCACATACATAGCTGATCGTTTGGGCACGGTATCTGCGGGGTTCACCAGATAGGATATTGCATTCAGTAAACCATGTAATCAATGCCTAGCACGTGATAATATGGACTGGATTACACAGGTGTGGCTTGACTGGATCAGGTTTTGTTGTCGTACACATGGCCTGCATACAGTGCAGCTGATGATACATGCATTACAGTGCAGTTGACAATCTAATCAACAGCCTGGCCATCGTTGTGAAGACCAAGCTACTGACGCTGCATGTCTATTCAAATGCAGTTCATGCTGGATGGCAAGAGTTTGTCTGGCCCATGACGGGACGGTGACAAATCAAGAATGAACCTTTATTTCACTGCACTTGCAAGTTCCTGTCCATGAGATTAAGGACGAAAAGCAACAGCGAATGCTGTGCATCCAACAAGGGTGGTGACTCACAATCTGTGACTAAATGTGATGTTCCATGTCAGGGCACCAGGCACTCGTTTGGGTTTTGTGGTGTGGGTGAGTGACTGCCACGGAGAGCGTGTAATCATCGCCTTACCATACGCATGCGCTCATGTACACAGCATGCAGACAACATCAATAGGGCTGCACATCCTGGTCTAGACGAAACTGGTTGGGCCGCTGAATTAATACCATGCGGCAGCCCTCCCTCATCACAGTGCAGGGCTCTGGGTAGCAATCACGATCATCGATAACTGGTTGTTCGGGAATAAGCAGCTGTCAGCAATCTGTCCAAACACCAGCAGCGCGTACGGCCCTGTTGCGCTTCAGCGTTTTAATCCCTGCTGAACATGCATCTAGTTGAGCCAACCAATACCCACCTCACGCTTCACAGCCTTTGCAGCAACTGCAAGCCGATCCCTCAATTCTAATCTATGGTGAATCTGTGAGGAGCAGCAGGACTTTACTCGGATCTTGTGAACCTCGCCACAGCCTTACTGTTTAAATTTGCCGCTCCACTTGCAACTTTGGATCCAACAAACTGCTCCATAGTGCCCTGTTAGTTGGTTGCCGGGATGTCAGATGTTGGTTTTACGCATGCTCGCTGCATTTCTTGGTTGCCTCCTTCCGGCTCTGGCTTGTACGGTGCTGGAATTCTGGAGCGGCGTCTGCGATGGCAGCTGGTTTGGACGCTACGGGAGCCTGCTGCTGGCTTGCCGGAGCGGCCTCTGTGGCAGCAGCGTCTGCGATGGGAGCCTGCTTTGGTTGCCGCGAATGCATGTTGCTGCACCTCACATGCTACTGCTGCCATGGCTGCTTCTTTGAAGTCTGGTGTGTGCACCATGTTTATTGCTGCCAGAGTGATATCGAAGAACAAGTCGTGGTGCACAACGAGTTATCAGAGGGTGCATCATAGCACGGATACTGACAAGCTCTTCCTTCACATAATGATGTACCCCACACCCTGATGCTCCGTGACATTCCGGATCGTTGTGTTGCAGAATATCCTTCACAAGAGCTGAAGGTACTGCTGATATGCTTGGTCCATCTGCTGTTGCAGGGCAGCGCTGTGGGCCTCGAGTGCAGCATAATCAAGTCTGACAAGCTGCAACACAGACTGAGTTTCAAACAAAGTGCGGCAAGCAGCAACAGGGCTAGCATCCAGGGTTTCACCTTCAGCGCTCGCAAAGGTGTGGCCAAGTTGTCCACCAAAGCTCACCAGTAACCATCTTCGAACACAGTTTGATTGTACACATTCTGAGCATGCACGCATGATGCTACCTGTGTACTGGTGTCCAGTAAGAAATGCACCTGCCCAACCAGAGAGTCTTGTGGGGAGGATGTCACGTTCAGATCAACGTTGCCAGCTTCAGCAGCTGCGGAGATGAGATGACATCTTTTCTGAACCTGGCGGATTCAGCTTAAATCGGACTGCTGCATGCTGTAGCTCTGGTGGCAGGGTTTCAAACTAGAGGCGCCTGGGAGGCGGCTAGGAGGCAGCCTCATTGGCAGCAACAATGTGTTCGATTGCATTTGACGCCGTAGCGTGCTGTAAGGCCGGTACATCAGCATCGACCTTTGAATGGGTCAGGGACTCGCGCAGTAACGCTGCACTACTGGGCTTCCTGTTAAATTACCATCATATGCAGCTGTTCGCTTTGCCAGACCATGGATTCAATCTGACATTGGTCAGGACGAGTCAGTGCATTGTTTGATTGCGCTGCAGGGGCCAATGGGACACGAAAACTGTCACCGCGTTCACCCGATCGCTCGCTTGTGGCTGCTCTAACACAACTGTGTCACCTGCATACGCCGCGGCGTCCGATAGACACGATTTTCGAGAGGCAGATTGAATGCAAAGTGCAAAGTGTGGTTTAGGGCTGTTCGCGTGACCTCAATTCTATGATATACATGATCAAGCTATAGCAAGTTCCTTGCAGAGGACGCCAACAACAGAGCTGCCGCCCGAGCACGAAACACTAGGACACGCGAAGAGCAGGTTTTCAATGTGACGCCATCTATGTTTCCGTCGAGCCTGATCCGCAGGAGCTGAGCCAAAGTCCGGGCAGGAGGGGAATACACGGCCACGGCAGGCAGAGGTGGCATGCCGCCGTTGTGGCTGTCGACCCAACGGGGATCAGGGGGTCATTTGGGTGAAATGTGAAGAGCGTAGGGACATGATAGGTTGTACGACAGCAGAAGATGCACAAGTGCACAGTGACCTGGAGGCAGGGCACCAGCAATGCATCCTCGTAAAGGGGTTTCGAGTATTCATATCCCCCCTCGACCGTTTGTGCAGCCGCACGTACGGAACGAAGTCTACCATGCATGCCCTGTGCGAGATCAAGTAGCCCTCTGCCGGTGAGTGCTCACCAGCTCACACCCTCTGTGATTTCCTTGTGGGATAGGCTCGATAGGGGATCCAGAGGTTGTCGCCGGGGACCGCTTGGCCGTCGAGCATGTTCATGCTGAAGAAGCTGCCGCCGTGCTGTGTCATGAGAGGACTGCGCGCGCTGAAGCCATGTGTCGCGGGCCCCAAGACCGAGCCATAATGCTGCACCCATCAAGTCCGGTGACGGCACACTAGGTAGTTCATATGCAAAGTCAAGCATGCAGGGGATGTGACTTACATGAGGCGATGTCCGATGTCAGTGCCTCCGTGCGCATGCCAGGTGGTCCTGGTTCAATGGCTGGCGCTTTTCTCAGGCACGGAGCGAGCCTCGAGGGCGGACGAGGCATGTTTTCACGCGTAGAGGTCGCGGCCCCTTCAGCGCCATACATGTACAGGCTTGTGCATGAGTGGCTAGGAGGGATGTGAAGGCCAATGAAATCACGAGAACGCGCGGCAGGTCAGCGGCTCTCAAATAGGTCAGCGGCTTCTCAAATCATGTGCACAGGAATCGTGCATCCACAACGGGGCACCCGCGACTATGACTGCCGTGGAGCGAACCAGCAGCCGGGCATACGAAACGCGGCAGCGGTCGCCTGCGGGGAAAATCTCAAAATCAGAGAGCATGTTATCGTTGTTAGCACTTCCGTCGCGCATCCAAGCCGGAGGAAGATATGTACACGTCGCGACTAGTACTGAAATGCGACTGTGGGCGCGCGCGCTGCAGGCCACGCAATTGCTAATTAGGCTTTATAAGGCTTGAACACACCCCATGCACTTGTAAATTGTTACACCATGTGTTTCTTGACGGGTAACAATTTATGTGCACGGCCCCATTGGGTAAGACATTATACCAGTTATAACTTGTCCCCAGATCTAGACATGAAGACCACATTGACCATGACATAGCAAGTGGCGCCACTGCAACAGTGTGCCAGCCGCAACGATCACCCAACCACATCTGTGACTCCAGGCCCAGGGCCGTGGTTTGGCCCAAGAACTGGAAGTTGGCTTGAGTGTCAATTGCTTAAGCTTGCGGACACTGCGAGGACCCAGGTGCAGCCACTCGAGCGCCATCACGTGTAGCACCCCAAGCCTCCCGACCCACGTGCACCATCCGGCAGCGAATGACCCACACTGATCTCAGCTGTAAGATGCTGAAAGGTCAGCATGCACAGCGTGGGCCTGCATTGGCCACAACCGTAAGCCTGCGGTTGCTCAGCCGCTTCCTGTCAATCCCACCTCACGCTTGCACATGCCGTACATTACTATTGTGCTCAATATTGTGCCCATGGATCACGAACAATGGCGATACCAAGCCAGCCCCCCTCGCGCAAGGGCCCCCCACGCGCAAAATCCCCCCTCGCGCAGAAGCGATACGGCACAGGGATTCCCAGGAGATCACTCAGCCGAGTACTAATCATGCCCAACCAGGCTTCATTTGCAAGGTCTGATGGGATTGCCTGGCTTCCTGGTGGTATGACCGTATCACAACCGTTTTGGTATTCCAACTGTATTTTACCCTAGCAACATTTTTTTGTACTTGTGTTTTAACGGGGTCTTTCATAGCCATTGGATATATGACATCCTGCATAATCAAGAGCAGAAAGGCGAATAGCAGGCAGTTATGAAGGCACTTTGCAAATTTAGTGCTGGTGAGCAGCGCTTGTCAGCGCAGGTAATGTCTAGATCTGCGCAGGTGAGCAGCGCGCAGGCTCCGTACGGAAGGCGCTGGTGCCATCGATGCATGTGCATTCATAGCCACATCAGCCTAGAACATCTGCAGTCCCCTTTGCTTGCGGAAGCGGAGCGCGACATGTTCTGGTTTCCTGCTTCGCCTCGTTGCAGGGTATTCACACACCGGACAGAGTCCCTCTCTGCAGAGCTCTAGACTGCGAACCAAGCGCATGTGACAGCGTGCAGCTGGCCCTCCAACCCTTAATGTATCAATAAAATAGTTCCTTTTGCCCATCTCTCCCTGTCACCGCTACTTTACGCTGTCTGGTCCTGCATGGTCGCCTGCATTGTTCCCCCTCCCCATTCCATGCTTAGTAACTGGGCCAGCCAAGGCAGTTGGTAGGAATCACACGGTTATACATGGCCTGCGTCAATTATAAGTCAACTGAACTGTACTCACAGGCCGGCAGATATAGATAGCAGGGTAGGCACTTGGAGGTCTGCAGAATCAACACTGCATGCATATGCCCTCGTCCAAGCTCATTTGCAAACCTACTGTCTGCAGGTGTGAGCACGTGCTTCCACTTTTCTGTCCCAGAGCTCTTCGTATGGGATTAGTTGTTCAACACAGATAAGCAGTGAAACGCGAATCTTATTAAAAAAATATAGAATGATGATTGATCCAAGTCCGCTTGTTTGCAGGTTAAACATGATGTGCTGGAGCGAGGTGTGTGTATGTAAGCAGCTGTGTTGCCACATGTCAACTCTTTCTATGCACCTGATACTTCCTTGTTGGCACAACGTAAACAGCGCCCTAGATCTAGAAGTAGGACAACCCAACGCTGCGCATGGAAAGTTTTACAAGGCAGCATCTACCTGTGCCTGACAATACATTGACACTGCCACTGGAATGTTACATGCATACAATGCTCACTGGCTAATCCCATCATGCTAGCCCAAACTGACACACAGCAATCGCACACACCATACCCTTCAGCCAATGAATCAAGTTAATCATGCCTACAACTATAGCAGCATCAGCCCATTCCCCACGATGCAGCGGTCATGACCGGATGCATCCCAGTGGCACCACCCGCCACATGCAGAAGTAGTACACCACCGCCGAATGATAACCTTTGCAGCGCATGTATGGGCAACGACCATACAGGAGTTATTTTGGAGTGAAAAGATAACGTTTAGCGATATTTGTGTGGGGGAGTGGCCACCGGGTGCGGGGAGCATGCTTTAAGCTGTGGCATAGGAAGCCGACGGTCGCTTGTCGCGATCACATCTCAGTGCGGAATGTGTTACACGGAGATCAACCCAAAAGCCCAGCAGTGCCAAGGGGTAAAATAACAAACCCAACCAAGCAAAGGACAAAACACCCAACACAACCTAACAACCACACAATCCAAACCGGCGTCACATCCCTAATCACCCACTGCCCCGAACGCCATACATAACACACAGACAACAGTAAATCCACCAGCCAGACAACTCACAATGCCCCGAATGCAGCAGCAACAAATCGGAAAAACCCCGACACAAACAGAGCCGGCCCCGGAAGCCAACACGCCCCAGAAGCCCGCATGTACATCCCACCGTTGCCAAACAAGCACGTCATGGACAACCACCCATGACAGCCAAGGCGGGCACGCGGAACCCGGGGGGCCCGCGAACAGAAGTGGATGGGGCGAGGGTGACAGGGGGTAAATGCCGGTGCGAGCGTGGGCAGGCAGGGCGGGGTCCGGGCCCGCGGATATCGGGAAAGGGGGGGAAGGGGAGGGGGGGGCCTCGCAGCAGGGGGGGTTCGCATAAAGGAAGGAGAGGGACCGGGGAGGGTGAGCAGTCAAGCACGGAGGGGGCGGGGGACTGGCCTGGCACAGAGGTTGTGGGTATGAAGGCCGTTCCTTGCAGATCTAGAGTCATGCGTGAGAAGCAGCTCCCTTATGGGGGCCAAATCACAGCGTCGGTCGGAACACGCAGCCCAGGTAGAACCGGCCGCCCATCGAGTTGCGCCCGCAGTGGCGCCGAAGCGAGGACCTGCCTGGCGATGCTGCGGCCGAGCGTGGTGGAGAGGTCACGCATCGCATTCTCCATGAAGATTCGCTTGTAGACAGCGCCTCGCGAGGCCGCAAACCGTGCAATCTCATTGAGGAGAGCAAACGCTGGGGGGCCCACACGGCCATATGTTTCATGGGACAGGGGGACGAAACGGCACGCACCTGTGCCGGTACGTCCGCAATTCTCCCGCAGGGACGCCCTTGGCCCGGGCAGATGCCCCAGTCTCCCACGCTGCAGCAGGAACCGCTGATGATGCGAGCGGGTGTGTCACGCGCACATCCACCACCACGGAGCGTCCCGGAAGGTAGATGAGGAGATCACCGCGCTGTAGATCATGCTGGGAGCGCGGTGGAAGCCGCGTCGTATCGGTGGTGTGTGCAGCGGCAGCAGCGGCATCGGCAGGGGCATTCGTGGGTATGGCTGCGGCTGATGCACCGGCGGCGGCAGCAGCGGCGTCAGCGGGCGCTGCGGCGGCTGCGGCGGGCACTGCGGTGGCGAGTACGGAAGCGGTGGGCACTGTGGCGGCGAGCGCGGCAGCAGCGGGCACTGCGGCTGCGAGCGCGGCAGCGGCGTGGTCTGTGGCGGCGGCAGATTCAGCGGCGGCTGATGCGGGAGCTGGTGGAGGGGGAGGTGCAGAGGGACCTTGGATGCCATGAAGGGTAGAAGGCACGGCCGAGGCAGGGGTGGGAGAGAGGCCGCCGGGGGCGGGGGAGGTGCGGAATGTGTTGCCATTCCCATATGCAATCACAAGCATCACATCAAAATGCAAGCTTGGCCGCGTGCAGGTCGGTTTTAGGTCATCAGCGACTGGCGTCCACACGTTGGGGCGTTGGGGCATGCGGGCGCGCGCATGACGTTCCACATGTGCACACACGCTATACATGCGTCACAGTCTAGCCCCTAGCGCGCGTTGGTACCGTCGTAGGCAGGTGCACGTCACTCTTGGTGGGTCGAGACAGGAGCAGCGTTGCAGTACGTCGGCAGATCTGCCATACGCGTTCGAGTAAGCCCGTGATCAAGCACACGCATCAAAACCTCGCACGCACATACTCCAATGGCCATGAGAGCGCTGCCGCTGCTCGTGATGGTCCACGAGCGCTAGCTAACGAATTACTATATTGACAGTCATAGGCGTTCATTAATATTTGACGCTGGCGATTCGCAGCTGAGCGCCATGCAGTACGCGCCGCGATGCTGACGACCGTGGCGCGCCGGCTGACGCAGCGGCATTGGATTGAGACTATTTGGTGTTACACGGCCCATTGTACTTGGGCCTATAAAATGGAGTGTTGGAAGTGCTTGTTGGGGAGGCTGGGTGTGAGAGCATTAAGGCAGGTGACACCACTAGAAGAAACTCTTCATGGAGAGTGCGATGCGTGACCTCTCCACCACGCTCTGCCGCGGCATCGCCAGGCAAGTCCTCGC
>JAUMHO010052042.1:0-31520 GCA_032360965.1 Ulva armoricana
GGTGTGCACGGCTTTCTTCCACCGTACATAACGGTTAGGTTGTGTTCTGCGTCAGACCCAGATCTTTCATGTGGTGTCTGCCAGTGCAAATTGCTGCTTCAATTCAGGCGAAGCACTCCTCTCTCCACACCACAGTCTGAGGCAACCAAGCTCAAATCCGTCCTGTTCAGTGATACAAGCTTTGTCGAGTACACCATGGTACTAGTCAGCACACATGCCAACAGTGATCAGTACGCTGTGTAGCTCGGGCAGTTTCATCCCCGGGTGTTACAGTCCAGATCTCATATACAAAAAGGTTGCATTTGGGTTACAGTACCGGAAAAACTCGTTACTGCTTTCACATGTCTCAAGCTAAAAATCTAAGAGTAGTAAGGCAGGAACTGAGAGCAGGCATATGCCCACCCAACACCGGCCAGGCCGCCAATCAACCAGCCAGATGTGAAGCCGGCCCACCTGCAAACATGCCAGCATCATCCACAGTCCAGGCCTCACATCAAGCCAGAGGATGTTCAGACGCAGCTGAGAAGGATTCCACGGTTTCTGCACACCCGGTAGACCCAGGCACGCGTATGCGATTAGTGTGAGAAAAAGGATATTTGGTCACACAAGATCGGGGCGTACCCATCAGCTGACTGTAACTCATCAGCAGGAAGGTCACGGCCAGACAGAGTCTTGCGGGGAGGGGAGGGCATATCATCGTCAAAGGAGACACCACCATACATGGACAAGCATACGGTGAGGATGATGACCAAGCCAGCTGCTGAAAGGCAGCCAGACACCTCGGCAATGCTGTCAACGTTGCGGAGTGGGCCCAGCTACACAAACTGAGTTCTGTGAAAGGCTGAAACATGCCACTCGAACCATGATTCGAGTTATTTGTGACCCGATGGGGCCAGTGCAAAGAGCCTATGGAAACTGATGTCGTGTGTCATCAATGCCCGGTAAATATTTATCGGGTAGTACCATACCTTGATAAACGGGCCAGCCATGAGGAAGCCATGAGCAAGGCCGATCTCCACACCGCGGAGCAGGGGGGAGACACCAGTTCTGTAGATGGGGAGGTTGGACAGGTAGTTGGCGACAATGGGGGCGGATGTCACCGGGGTCTCGAGCATGCCTATGAAGGGGTCACCATTGAGGGGCTGGATGACCTGCTTCTGCAACAGCGAGAAGGAATTAGATGCGAATGACACAAAGAACATAAAGAGATGTCTCCAAAGGCCTAGCTTGCCGACAAAGGGAGGCAACTCCCATAACATGTTCTCCTTCATCGTGCGGCCTCCGCACGGGCGCGTTCGCAGTTGCCAACACAAAACACAGTTTTAGGGGCTTCCACGGCAACCTGTGTCACGAGTTGGTCGCCGAGCGCCGTAGTATGCTATCAGGCATAAAGGGATGATCGCAACCCTGCGATGGTACACGCGATCTCCGCAACCCCGACACCCCATCACCGTGAATACCTCACCACCGTCTCGCAAATTAATGACCCGCGATGGTATCATGCAAATCTGGTGCAGCGAGAGCAGGCACAAGGCTGCGATCCTGCGCCCATCATCATCACCATCATCACCTACGCGCAATCCGGTCAAAAGCAGCGGCAAAATCACGTCGACACACCTTTGCAGCTTCTGCATTGCAACAGACTTGCCTAGAGGGGACTAGGCCGGCAATCTTGCCGAAGGAAGCCTTGTTGACACGAGCTGAGAACATTTTGCTTACCGATGTCTTGCGTGACAACGACCTCGCAGGAATCTGATATGACTTCTGGGACGCGATGCAGCTTTACAATGTGTCGACCAAGCCTTCCTTCACAGGCCTGTACTGACCCAGGCCTGCAATTTGCGCATCTGCAAAGGATGCGATCTTGTAGCTTCGGTGCGGTGAATCGGCAGTGTTCGCCTGGGTTTTGGCCGCCGTTTGAATCCAACCACATATCCGGGATTCATATGCGACAGCTGTACACGATCATGAAGCGGTGAACACCAACCATCGCGTATAGCTCCGAAATACCTACCTCTCCCTATGCGCGCACTTTCCGAAGCAAATCCATGTCGAACGTTTCGCCGGCAGAAAGCGTGTACTTCCTTTTTCGCCGCTACAACGTTTCTCCCTTGTATGTCCAATGCGCAGTTACGTGCAATACAGCATGCGACGAGATTTCTCCAGTAGTCCAGTCAACTATGTACGTTGGCAGGGCATTGCACCATGTCTCTGTGGAGTCTATCTATGGCAACTGTCAAGCAGCCGTCCATGTTCACGCATTGGGTCGTCTGGTTGAAGCCAGGTTGTACGAGTGTTTTGCACGGTGGACGGGTTAGAACAGGAGAGTGTTGACACCGTGGACATGGCCACTAGCAGCATGTCAGTGTCAGTCTGCCATGCTATTCTGGCTGCCAGCCTGACCATCACTCTGGAACAAGGTGGTCTGCAAAACAGCATGGCATAACTTGTTTTGCCGGCAGCATACACAACTGTTGTGATTCCTCTGTTGTCTGACCACCCACTGACAGTGCGAATGATGAGATCTCTGGTGGATTGTGTGGACAAAAGTTCAGACATTGATATACCAGCACGTGCACAGTGCCACAAATGAATCCAATTATTTCGCCATGTCTACGAGGATGTGTGTTTTCTGGTGTCTATATTTCTAGGTGTCAATTTCTGCTAAAGAAGCTCTGTCACACATGCTGTGCATGCTTTGTGCTGGCAGCGAAACCCGAGATCATGTAGACAGTAGTGATCGTATTCCACATCAGGCTGGTGTACACGCACTTGACTTGCAGCGTAAGATCCATGCTCACGTATGTGTCTGATCCACACTTTTGCTGTTGGGAGTCCCAGCATGCAACAGACAGTGCCATGTGCCTGGATCAGCACTGCTTGCATATGGTGTACGCCTGGCTGGAAGCACTGAACGCCCAACTTGCATGGTTTGTGGCCGGCAAGCCTGCGACAGCACCTGTAGCTGGCTCTACCAATAGGAATTGCGTGAAGGCGTGGACAACAGCATAGGCTCTAGTGCCATGATGCAACGTAATGATGGAATGCTGATAGGACAAGGACAACAACACCTGGGGCATCATGCATGCTGAACTCAAGGAGGAATTGATTGCAGAACCCCTCCTGGCAGACCATGAACGATGATGGTGGAAGCACTGCAGAACCAGAGAGAGCATGGCCGGGCATCAGGTAGGACCGAGAGTGCAAACCATTTGTCTTGCAGCTTACCCTCAATCTATCTCAACAGCATCGTTTCCTCAGACACCTGGCACATCCTGTGATACAAATGGCCGCCTGTATGTACGCCGCTCACGTTGCTCCAGCAGGTGCAACTCCCAGTCACTGCTTACAGCTTGTATGTATGGCAAGGCGTTCTTGCAAGTCGTCTTGGATCTTACCTGAACTGGTTGCCCTTCGTTGCCCGCCGGACACCCTTGCCCGTGGTCACAGGTGCGTCAACACCGGTGACAGGTTCACATGCAGACGCATGCGGCGTCTCATCGCTGTCGGTTTCTTTTCTATTGAGTAAGACGGGCAGCGTCCTCAGTCGCAACAGTGCAATGGTGATCGCTACTCTTTCATCTACACGTGCTGGATGCGTCTATTTCAGCTTCGGGCATTGGCATGTAAGGGACAGCGCAGCTAGCCGAGCGTTATGAACCCATTAACGAATATACGATCTCGGCAGAGGCAAAGGGAACAGGAGGTGATCAACGGGATTCCCGAGAGTGCGTCGTATCACAGCGACTACAGGAACTCGGCGTACATATACGCAGGACAGCTCAGCTTCAACCTGACAGAAGGCGATCTGGTGGCCATGTTCTCTCAATTCGGAGAGATTGTGGACGTCAACTTGGTACGGTCTGTTTCCGGGCTTGTTGTTCTCTAGGACCAGTTGGCTACGAGCACTGGTGGCCGCTGCACATGACATCCCATGCAGTGACAAGAACACGCAAAAATCAAGAGGATTTGCGTTCCTTGCTTACGAAGATCAACGAAGCACTGAATTGGCTGTGGACAACCTGAATGGCGTCACGGTTGATGGCAGGGTCATTTCTGTGGACCATGTGAAGGACTACAAGCGTCTTGTGGATAATCCCGACTATGTGGACACAAACGCTCAGCAGGCCGCTGATGTCCCCACATCTGCGCAGGTACTTGTGAATATTTTTGCTTCTGTCACAAGCCATGTGCTATCGTGCTGAAACCATAACATATGAACACCACCATTTGACAGTATGAGGTCGGTGTTACTGACGTTTCATGCAAATGCTGCGAAACGAGGAATAGCTCGTCGTCCATACAGGCGAACCAACCCCTGCAACCTTCTGACCGAATCCTCTCAGGCGCTGAAGCAGAAGCTATGGAAGATGAGTTGGGGACAAGTGGCGTGCCAGACCGTGATGCCCCAGCAGCGCATGCCAGTGGCCAAGGTCACCGAACGCTTGCTGATCGGGCTCCTGGAGGCAGTGGTACATCCATTGCCGAGATGCTCCGAGAAGTAGAGGCGAAAATTGGGGGTGACTGGAGAACCCGAGGAAAAGATGGTGGCCTGGCATCAAAGCAGTTTGCTAGTGACGATGGCGAGGATTCACGGCGCCTGCTGTGTGTTCTCTGTGTGACTGTGGAACCTACGTATTTGCATTGCTGCTGGCCTTTCATGTGAGCTATGTACAGCCATCGCCAGTGCATGCTGCTGGTTGACTGGTGCTGGTGCCTTTGCAGTGCTGCCAGACAGGTGCGTGAAGGCAGAGGTAACCATAAAGTTCAGTACACAAAGAAGACACATGAAAATAAATCAACGAAGCACTCGGATAGGAATCGATCTCGGTCGCACAGTAAATCCCCCATGCCACATCAACAACGCAAGGAGACTGACCATGACGGACGCAGCCATGCAATTCGAGATAGGAGACATCATCGGCATAGAAGCGGCGAACGACGCTAGCGTATGTGAAACGCAGCGATCCATGTTGCCATCATGCAATCCGCAATTTACGTGTGCTGTCTTTGGCCCGGTGGTATGTGTGCTGCCCATAAGGTTCTCAACCGATGCACCTGCTTCGTTTCTAGTAGCATATACGCGTATGCCAGGGTTGACAAGCAGTCCTGCTTGCTGTAACATGTGCATGCCCCATCTACAAGAATCACACGTGTTCACTCTTTTTGCGCGTTTTGATGTTCCCGATGCATTAGCCATGAGTGTGTGTGGGCATTCAAGCGGTTCCATTGTCAACCTGAAGTACAGATTCTTGCCAGCAGAGACGGACTCAGTAGCTAGTTCTGCATATGGTGACGTGCCCAGTCAGGCTGTGCAGTGTCACACAGTGCACAAATCAATATCTTTTTCTGCTCCCTAATATTCCTTGCATTGGTTCCTTTAAGTAATCCACAGCATCCAGGCACGGACTGGCCACAGCTGTGCTCAGCAGCCTTGAAATTCAAGGCCGACATCAGACACTGCGCCACCATACAGCCATGGGAAGGCAGTCGCAAAAGCATGCATGCCAGTCAACACTTTGTTCCACTCTCCACGTGTTTCAGGACAGAGGCTTTTGGGTTCGATCACCAGTGCTGCACCCAGTTATGTTGTTTGTCTTCAACCCTAACCGTCTGCCACTATGGGAAGATCAAGCACAGATGGCACTTCCCAAGGCTCCAAGAAGTGATGACTTGCATCGCGGTGCCGATTTGAACTTCACAATTCCACCAAGCGTAAGCTGAACGCTAGCATTGCACAACCGCTATTTCGCGTGCACATGCCATGGCATGAAAGTGAAAACGTGGCTGTTTGGCATGTGATCACAGCCTGTTACTGCACTGCGTCTGTTTGTGACCAAGGCTGGACGATATCAATAATTTCTGGCCCGAAAGTGAAAGGGCATGCAGCACCTGATAATTGTGTGGGTCAGTCGGTAACACATGTTGCGTCTGGACGCACACATCGAATATGTTACAGATGTTCATCAAACTTGTGAGGGGTGACCCCACTTGCGTTTATCGGGCATGGTGCATACTGAGTACTCATTGAGTGTAGAAGTGCGTGAGTGGTGATTGCATGATATAAAGTTGTCTGACTGGTCAACCCTGAAGAGCGTGGCTGTTGGAAGACCTGGTGCCGTACGTTCCACCGCAGGCCGGGTCATATGTACCCTACGAACTTCTTCTTGCATTTGTTCGCCCCCACTAGTAGGTGTGCTGTGGCCGATGCCCCTTGACGAGATCGCTACTCCACACTGCCCCTGCGCTACCATCATCATGCCACGTGTGCACGCGGATCCAGGCAAACCGACGCGACTGCATTTCGCGGCGGTTCAGGGCCGCTGTGGCTCTCAATACGTTCGGAGACGACAGTCAGCACTATATCCCGATATGCTAAATGAGTTACTTATCACAGCATGGCGTCTGACGCTCGCATTGCGTGTCCACCTTCATGCGCCATTGTTTCACCATCGTGGCTATCTACACAATACGCGATCATGTCAATTCAGTCTCTATATTAAATAGGAATACGTTTAATCCCAGTACTTGCTACTGGGTTGCGTTCTTGTTCTTTTGTTTTTTGAATCAACATGACAACTCCCAGTATACTACGAGACCTAGGCCTGGTCGCCCAACCTGCTCCTCAGGAGACCTTCACCACTGATGACCTATCCCTTACGATGGTCAACTATTACGGGAACGTTAACTGGGCGAAGTTGCAGCTCCCCGACGATTCTGACGAGGCATCTCGAACGGTTGTTGACTTGTTCAAGCAGTGGGAGTGCGTCAGAATTCGAAGCAACCGCACGCTGTCTGAGAGATCCAGGACAAAAACTAATGTAGTATTGGATACTCCGATCGATTGTGGATTTGGCACAGAGCGCAGACTGAAAAACAAGCTCAAGCCTGCACAGGGACCAGCAGTTGTGCAACAGTGCAACAGGTTTATATTTGGGACAGAAATTCAAGGCAGCTTTGGTCCGCCCAGCAGAGCCAGCAGTGACTTTTAATTATTGACCTAAGCCACTGCCGTTCACAGCTCCAGGTGCCCGTCAAGTGCTGCAGCCACTCAACCAGAACATGCAACAACCCAGGCAAGAAACGGCAATGGCCAACAATGCTTCGACTTCTGTTAAAGCTCCCAGTTCTAGTGTGCGGCCTGTGCGAAAACGTGTTCGAAGAGACTGGGCCTTGGAGGATGTGTTGCTTGATGTGCTGCTAGAGCTCAACACATGAATCAATCAATCTCGCCAGAGGGATTACAATATGTAAACAATGCGGGAGTTAGTAGACATATGTTGCAAGGAGTATCACTGCCAATCTACACGGCATCTTGAAGCGTTGACTCCAGAACAGCTCCAACTGCTACCAGCACCGCGTGGCAGAAGGTCGCCGACCAGAAAGTTCTGATTGCTGAATCAGATATATCTCCGGAAATTTTAATATTCGCATACAGGAGGTTGTCACTATCCGATGTCGACTGCGCAGTTCTTGTTGCAAAGTGCGCATGTGTTGTACATCATTAAAAAAGCCGATTCCATCAAATAACTTCACCTAAGGAACAACACGTGTTGAATGTACTTGTAATTACTAGCTTAACGTGTATGTGCGCCCTCGCGCTCGGTTTTCGACCGAAGCGTTATCCTACGAGTATCCGCATGCACACGTGGCATGATGATGGTGGCGCAGGGGCAGTGTGGAGTGATCGCGCAACCATGCCGAAGCTGCAACCAGGCGGCTAGTCCTAGTATCCTTGTATTTCCGTTCCATGTCTCCAGCTGGCATGTACGATCGATACATGGCTGTCAAATATCCGTTGCAGATCTCGGCAACGCTAAGCCTGCGCCGATCTTGCGCTGTGTTGCTCCTGCTGGAAAATGAGTTATACCTTGCGAATGTGCCTTTCAATATATATTGCTGATAATCTTGACATGCAACATGGATCTAACTGGTAGACAATTTGGGCACTCGTGCTACCTCGCCAATGTATAGGTGCAGCATCTGATCGCCTGCAACCGTCGAGATCATGAAGTATGACGGACATCTTTGAAGCCCCAAAGAGGAGTATGGCGGGCTCGGATCCAATTCCTAATCCATCACAATCCGCAAGGTCCTTTGAAGCATCCGCAGGAGAGTTTAACAATGCACCCAACTCCCCAATTTTCATCAGGTACAGAAATATTACTACGCATACACTGTATGCAAGGCTAGATACCAGCAAATTTTTTGCGCGTCCATATCGGAATGATTACACATTAACGAAGCTACAAAACAGACCTGCTTGCAAGACTTCCAGCGTGGGAAGTTTTACTGCCCGCCTCATGTGGAACAGAGGTTCTACACAGGAGCTGTCTCAGCAAATAGTGGAACTGTTCAATGCACAGCAAGCCAGCACGTTCATGTCTGGCATTGCGCCAGATATGGGTTTGTACGTGGTGCAGCCGTCTGTACTGTCTGAACCAGAAAATGAACTTGATCATCAGCTGCTGGTGGGACTGGAGCAACTGTACCCCGGTTGTGTTTTGGAGGTGTGCAGCTTGGGGCTTGATGTGTTGAGCTTTCGTCGACTGGTCTAGGAGACTGCAGCTGATTTTCGTTTGATGGTCGATGCTAGGTCCGCAACAAGCTTTGGAGAGCGACATTGACGTATGGATTGACCAAGGTGAAGTTGAGCAACGACAAGAGTTTGAAGCACCAATACGGAAACAACGCATGTACAATCTGATGGTGGATCACACTTTCTCGTCTGCATCCTTTCGAATAGCTGTCCTCCTGAACTCTGCAGTTGTGACTTCGAGTCTGACATATGTATACTCCTCATTGCCAGAGTATCGTGTGAAGCTTGCCCAAGACTCCAGCGCACAAATACCATATGCCATAGCTATACATGACTTTGCATGTGTACTCTTATTTAGTGCAGAGGCTATTATGCGACTCCTATGCGCTCCCAATCTCTGGAGGCTGCTAACTACGACCAGCTTTGTGATGGACCTACTAGCCCTGGTACCCTGGTATGCAAAGACCCTTGCAGGGGCTGATTTGGCAGTGCTCTCTGCTGCAAGGGTGCTGCGCACAGTGCGGGTGTTGCTGATGATTCGTAGCATAAAAGTACTACTGCTGTTGGTCAGCACAACGTTCAAACGTGCGGCCAACATGCTCATGCTGCTGGCATGCCTTACAACAATGATGATATGCATGCTCGGGCTCCTGCTGTGGCCAGCAGAACGCGGAGAATGGGATGCACAGTGCCGCATGTTCGTGCGCAACAACAGCTGGAGCTGCCCGGTTGTGTGCGAACGGCCTGCACACTTTGGAGTCTTTGCTGGTTGCTTACAGGCCGGAGATGAAATTTGGATAGGTTCGCAGCACAAACTAGGCGTGGAGCAGAACCGTTGTTTGCCAACTTGGGTGAGACATGCTGCACCTGAGCTTCTCGAGCTGCCTAGATGCCTTGCGTACGTATACGTGCCAACCCTGGAAATGTGTTACTGTCATATTGTTTAAGGTGAGCGACCATGAATGCAGGAGGAGAGCCCCTTCAGCTCAATTACATCCTGTGTCTGGTTTGCAACCGTGTCTGTAGTAACTGTAGGGTATGGGGACATCTATCCCAATACTGCTGCTGGGCGCATGATTGCTGTGTTCACGATGCTGTTGGGAGTTGTTGCGATTGCTCTACCAGTTACGGTTGTTGGCAGGACCTTCAATGCGTCATACAGTGAAATGATGAAGGCAAGAAAAAAGGAGGGAGCATCAGAGGATGATGCCAATTTGTATAGTACATCAATTGCAACCAGTCGAGCGGGGTCGCAGGCAATGCGTGGATGTACAGCAATTACAAAGCCAACACAGCAAATTGTGTTACAGACGTCGATTCTGCATTCACAGCTGCATCTTATGCCGACAACACGACCCTTGGAAACACCGCCTGCTATAGATTCTGCCGAGAGCAACAGCAAACCCTTTCTAACCAAAAGATCAGTACTATCCAGGCCATTGCCATTCTTGCATTCATCTATCAATTCAAGTCAAGGGCCACTCGTGTTGGAGGTGGTACACACAGACTGACATGTCAAGGCCTCACGACAATGACTGCTAGCTGTACCGTGAAGGATTTCACCAGCAATGCCAAGATTTCACAATCATGGACATTCACAATGAAGGATGTGCAGGACCTGTTGGATACGGATGCACTGGATTCTGCAGGTGAGGAAGACATTGATATGAGCATATATCAGACATACTGGCACCGAAGGGGGATGTTCGAGGCTTGCAACCGGAAATCTTCAGCGGATGACGCCACGCATGTGCTGAACGTGGCCACTTAGAATATACTTTGGGATGCTGAAGTCTGCAGTGCAAAGGTGTTGCCACTGGAACTGCATCAGACTGCTAAATGTATACAAACGTCTGAGCCAAATTTGCAGTCTAAGCACAGTGCGAGTCGGGATTACTTTGCTGCTTTTACTGCAGATGACCCGTTACCTGTGGAGGCAGCTCTCAGCGCCAGATAGACAACTCTCATTATGAGACCGCTGCGCTGCTGCAACTAGACTTGTACATACTGTGCCCAGAAATCTTTGACTGCGTGCCAGTACAACACTGAATCCACTTCATATGCATCCATGTGCCCGCTTTGTGGACATTCAGTCCACATCTTCTGCTTCGTCACAGCCAATTCGTTCATGCGTTTCATGTGCTCAAAAGGAACCAGTTCGTCCTGCATACCAGGTGTTTTTCGACACTCAGCACACACCCCAGACTTGGGACATGATAAGAATCACAACGCAATGGTCTCATAGAACAACACAGGTTCAGGAATCACCTGCCTAGATGCTATCAGCAGTAGCGGGGCACTCCTCACTTGCTGAATGCAATCCCTGTTCTGCCACTTGTTGGTCACTAAGAAGTTGAGGAAGCCATTTTTTCCAAATGCGAACGATAAAAAGGGGAAAATCCTTGGCACCATTTCTGGAACAGAAAGAAACGAGTTTTCCACGACAGCAGCTCGAATTTGTGATTCGTGCTTTGATGCAATGTGCAAAGCAACAGCCCCTCCCAATGATTTCCCATACAGCACGATCCTATCGGGATCTATATCTTGTCTTGCAAGCACATGCCTTAACGCCGCTCCAGCATCCATTTCAATACCCCGCTGTGATGGAGATCCTGCAAGACACAGATGTGGTATGACAGGTGCAACAGGCACCAGGTGTCTGCTTCCAGGAAGTGCTTGTCGCAAGTCTGCCTAAACCAATCAGCCTACCATGCATGATTAAGAAAGACTGTCCCGCCTGGGCTGCTAGATTGCATTCAGTGCCATGACTCGGGGAAAATGCTTGGGTGACATTGCCAGATGGCCCGTCCAAGAATGACCTGTGACCACAAACTACAGTGCCATGTGGGCACACCTTCTGACTTCCCATAGCCCCGGTAGCCAAGGACGAATACAGCACAACGAAGGTGCTTAATCAACAGCGCTATAAATGGCAGTCGAAAGCTCATATTTCCTGCATTCTCCTGAAAAAAGAGGATGACTGGAAGTCTGGTCCCAGCTGCTGTGTTTGAGGGCCAAACATGCCAGCAGTACAACCTGACACCATCTGCAGAATGTATCCACAGCTCCTCATGCTCCAACCCGAAATCGTTCGGGTATGCCGCAAATTCATCCGGAACACCTACACCACACTCAGTTTGCGTGCAAATGCCGCGTTTATGGACTGACACACCGAATTCGCATGCACCACGCACAGGATGGAGCATGTTGGCCCTGCATATGTCTTTCATGCAGCCGCCAAACATTACCGACCGTTTCCCCCACGAACTGCAAATAGATGCTCATCTCGTTAGGGCGCGAACCTGGAATTTTTGGCACGTACAACAGCTTCTCTTGAAACACATACAAAGCCCCTAATCCAGCAATGGACAAGACGGCCATGAACTTCGCAAGCCGAGAAAACCAGACAAACATGGTTTGCAACACATCCATCGCCTGTGGACGATACAGCGTGGATGGCTGACAGGCGTTGGTAGCTTTCCTGACGCTTGGTCCTGACGACAGAGTCGCGATCACGCCGTGACACGCTCGATAATGGAAATGATTCGGACTCACGTTACTGCAGACAAAACGTTTGAGCGAGACACTGTGCTCGCGGCGCGATACACATGCACAGCAGCCAGAGTACTGCCCATATCGAGCCACCACTTTGTTACAGGGCATCTGAATGGAAGACTGCCTCTTGAGGTGTGCTAAATTGTGATGTCATATTTGGCAGTTCCCTTATCACGGCTGCTGTGCGATCTCAGTGAACTGCGTGTGAATCTGAGTGCTCGCAATGCATGCCCTGCACGAGGTGCGGAGTTGCTTGTCCGCACACATCTGCTGGCCCATGAGGCACACAGGCACACATAAGATACGAAACGAAGCGGCGGAGGTGCTCGTTCAAAGTATTGGTAGGCTGATCCGCAACGACGCATCCGCACTAACCTGCCTGTTGCTAAACCTACCAGCAGTGGGAAACGTTTCTACAGCCACAGGGCTTCACGCGGCATGACGAGCCACTTTCCTGATGTGGACTCACACGGAAAACTGTTGTGTCCGCGTTACACACGAGGAGTTGATCATGCAAGATGTGGCAAACCTGGCAACTGATCCTGCTGGGGGAGCTATATCGTTGTTTGTTGGCACAACGCGGAATACTTTTAATGGAATGAACGTGGAGAGGTTAGAATATGAAGGATATGAACCTATGGCTGTCAAGTGCTTGCAAGTGCGGAGTCCACACCAGGAACATGTGTATGTCACTGCTAGGTCAAGCCATGCTAGCTGGTCTTGACAGACAACACGAACCTTGTGTATAGGATGTGTGCCAGCAGGCCGTTGAACGATGGGAGCTGTGCAAGGTGGTCGCTGTGCACAGACTGGGCACGGTAATGGTTACAGAAGCCAGTGTGATCATTGCTGCTTGCTCCCCACATCGGAAATCAGCCATCGAGGCATGCCACTGGATAATTGATGAAATTAAATCAATTGTTCCAATTTGGAAAAAAGAATTTTTTTCTGATGGTTCAACGTGGAAGGAGAACGCGGAATCTCGCCTGGTCCATCAAAGCAAAGGTGCACATCACCTGTGTGACATCTGATCACATGCATGATGGTACTGCAGACGGAGCTATCACATGCACCATAATTTGGCACTGGTGAGCTCGCCTGGGTCGGCGGTAAGCATACTTCAGTCATTGAGACTAGCCAACGTGTTCGCTCAACTGGCCTGCTGCCAGGATAAGTCCAAATGGCTGGCACAGCAACAGCCTGCATGGCATAAGCACGTGGCCATGAAATCGGTCGGTACTGCAGTGAGTCGGATCTTACCCATTGCATCACTTCATCAGCATGTGGCAATCTACAGCGACAAGCTGGACTCGTCACTGTTGTGATGTCAAACACGTATACATTTCATGTGTCAGTTCCTCCCATTGCTACTGCCACTGTGTGCATGTAAAGTTACGATGAGTGTTTTTGGTTTTGGGGGTCCTACCATAGCTGCAATAGGGATCCAATTGTGTAGGACTGGCAGTGTAGAACGGTAATGCGTATGTCTTTACACGCTTGAAGGATCTTGTCGCAAATGCACGCTCTGCTCAGCTGATGCACTGATGTACATTCAGGCAGATCTGATGTGTACTGCCATAACCACTCCAGAGCGATGGTGCTAAGAAAGGTCAACCGTCAGTATTCAAATAAGATTGAAGGATCGCAGTATCATGACCTGTCCATGCTGATGTGTCCAGATCACACGAACAAGGCCACTCAAGTCCAAGGACACAGTTTCATGGATGTACGCGCTAGCTAAGGCATTTGCCACTGAGATTTACCCATCCACAGGAGAGGATTTATGTCGGCACTGCCTGTGATGTGAAACCAGAGAACGCTTGTAGGTTCTGTTCACCGTAAGGTCGCATCGCCGCAGTGTTGTCCACGTACTCGGCCCGGGCCCCTGCATTGAACCCATTTGGTGACCATATCAAGATCAAGCTAGGTACATGGTACCAGCATTTGCGTATGACTCGAGTGACACCTGAGCAGTATCTGAGACTGAACCCTAAAACATGGGAGTGCGCACCCTTCTCTGTCACAATCACAAGACGCACCGACCCTCCTGATGAACCATCTCGGGCAAAAGCGTGAGCAACGGCACGCTTGCAGAAGTCTACACACTCTGGCTCAGACATATGATCCCCCCAGTACTTGTCAAAAAATCCCGTGATGTATGCTGACCCAGAGCCGCCGATAGCATATGGTACCTGCATATTGGCCTGCGTGTGACCACGGCAACAACCTGACATGGAATCGCTTCTATATCTCATGCAATGCGCGACAAGCTGAAGCTGCTACCTCAACATTTGCCTTTTAGGCACATCATTGCACATTTTGAATATAAATGCAGGCTTGCAAACATGCATGACCATACTACATATCATGTGCAGGCAAATGCATGGCAGTACAAACACTTCATCATACTTTCATGAGAGTTCCGCCCATTGGCACGGCATGGATCTGGGGACCATTGTGGACATCCCAGCCCCCCACTATCAGTCCCGCACTGAGCATTCCCTTGTTTGCATAGATCATCTGCCTGACAATGCTGGCTGCCACAGGGACGGGGGTGCTTGTCCCTTGCTCAATCTCATGCTGTGCCAGGAATTTTTGCACATACGCAGCAACAGCTTGAGTGTCGCCTGCGGAGCCTGACCGACACATAAATATACTTTCCGCAAGCTGTGTGATCTTTGCTGCGGTTCGGTTTGCGACATAGTTTCCTGTTGAAGTCCTTGAATCAGCCGCTAAGACAACACCCCCTTTAAACGTGGCTCCCATGATCGTTGTCTGCATAAAAAATAGATTTTCAGAATGACAGGAGCGCTCTTAGCAGTGTTTTATACTATTCTTTCCCGCACTTGAGGTGTGCTGGATGATGGTCATGCGCAGAACAATGGATCGCCGACAATAACTCTTTCCAGAATAGTAGACGTTGGTATGCTTAGGTCAATGCCGTGATGTTGCATGTTTCAGAGGCACTCTCTGTCCATTGCATTGTCGTAATTTGACTGCACCAGAATGCAGCGATCATGCGCTGATCATCAAGAGAAACGTCGCGAAATCAGAGCCTGTGAAAGGCGAGTGCATACCCCCAGTTGCACCTTTCCATCGCTCTGAGCGTGGTCTTCCATCTTGACTTGCTGCGTGTCTCCCACCTGGCCTAGACTTCGCAGATGATCAAACTCGGATGAGCACTTCAGATCTGCCTGCGCGCCGAAGCGAGTATTTGTGGGACAGAGCTTGGATGTGTCTCGCACACGAGGCGATGGTGTAGCTGGCTTGTACCCGGGCAATATCTCAGTTAAATGGCGACAAGGACACTTTGACGCGCAGATGGCCACTTGGCAAAAGGCATTCACGTCGCAGATGCGGAGACCGGACAATCTCAGGGTCGCACGCAGAGTATGTGCTAATGACGGTCACTGCAAGGAGTCATGTTGGTGGCTGGCTGGTGGGCCGCTTGACATGCCGACCTGATCTGTAATCACGCCGTGCCACACAGCGCATCGCGTGTGGGGGCTTGCCACACTAAGTAAATAAAAACATTATTTTAATCTTTTATCGCGAATTTCTATTTTCATGATCACTACACGGTCAGGAAATGTTTATTTGAACACTTTGAATGTCACCGCCTGACGGTTTGTTCGTCGTTGCCCAATCGTTGAAAAATTTTTAAGACAAAGGCAACACGTTTGATACAGGCGGGGATCCAATGGATACTGTGACCAGCGCTGAGCTTCGTATCCCTGCTCAACCTGCGGACGGTCAGAACGTAACTCCTTTTGTGGAATCAGCCAGGTCAATTAATAGCCCAATCAATGTGACGAAGTGAAATATGCATAATCTGCAGGTAAGGAATGAATCAGGTCGGATGCTACAGGCAGGGACTCACAGCACGGCATTGCGGGACACGAGCAGTTCCGTAGTACATCGTCCATCCGTGATGGCAGCAATGGCAAATCTGAGCTTTAAAGGTGCTGCTTGGATGTGTGTCACTGGGAGTGTAGGCTTCAATGCACCGATTGGACCTGCACAGCATGTCAGACACTGCTTCAGATCCCCGCAAACATTGTGCCTCGCTCTTTATTTGCGCTTGGCTAAGATTCAGACTGCTGTAGAGTAGTAATAAATTGTAGGATGAGCTGTTGCAGTCTGAGCTATCACCACGGAAGCTGACGTGCAGAAGGAATGTCATCGCTCCCAACCCAGACAGCGCTGGAAGTCCTTGAAATGGTCACACACCAGAAAATGCTTGTTGACAATGTATCTTCTTCCGGATCTCAAGACATTCCGAATGTCGTCAGTGACGGTGTGGCCATCTATCATAGCATCTGCTTCTTGCACTCGACAACTGCATCAAATGGCACTACCGTTTCACCTCCACATCTTCGCAAAATTTACAACAGCATGCCTGCATGGCAACACGCGTAAATTTTCTGCCACGTGCAAGTGACATCAAAACCAGCATCCACTTGGCCACGCGCTGCTTGCATTCCCATGGATGCGCCGCATCTCCACTGGAATCCTAAGCATGCCAGAAACCATGCAGATGGCTTCAACAAGAGTGATACACGCTCCATGTTCGACATCCTTGAGCAGAAGAACACCATTGGCCTGAGCACTTCCTCCCTGCGCCGCTTCTGCCGCCGTATGGCTTCTAGCGTATACGTTGCGCTCTTCTTTGCCATCATCACTCTCTGGGTCCTCTTTTCTGATGACCTCCGCTACGCCTCCTTTCCCCCCTCTGCCGATGAAGTTATGGGCTGGCTGTCTGTTGCATGCATGGTTGCATTCTGCTTTGAGATCATCATGTACTCCTTCGGGTCCCGAGACTACGTTGGCAGCTTCTTCTTCTGGCTGGACCTGCTTGCAACCATGTCCATGATCCTGGATGTGCCAGCAGTGGAGGACGCCATCTTCGACACCATCAGCGGTGACTCCGATGCGCTGGAGAGTGCGGCGCTGACGCGCGCAACCCGCACCTCACGCATGGGCACCCGTGCAGGACGTATCGCCTCGGTACCGTGCCCCGCTTTAGCTCCTTGCACAGATTCCGCGTCACGATGCTATACCAGGAACGTATGTTGCGCTCGCTTTGCTATGTGCCAGTGGGAAAAACCCTCACTTGATGCTGCTGCGCCTGACGCGTAATGTATGCTGCTGGTGGCAGTGATCTAAATCTGTTTGTGCGGCCTTGTTAAGCGTGGCCCTCTCGTTGCCTGATCTGCCTTGCCAAATCTTCGACTTAGAAGCATTGGTGAGTACCAGATGAAGAGTGTGGATGTTGGACAGCGGGATGCATGTAGGCGATGCGCGTGGTGCGGCTGTTCCGACTTATGAAGCTGTTCAAGCATGTGGAGGGCCACGGTGACAGCCGCACCGGCGCCATGCGGCCGTCGCGCCTGTCCATTGTCTCGCCGCCCGTGCAACAGTCGCGAGTTGGCCAGAAGCTGTCGGAGCTTACCACGCGGCGGGTCGTGCTGGGCGTGCTGGCGATGGTGTTCGTGCTACCTTACTGGGAGATCGCGAATGGAGTGTACGGCGAGAGCCCCAATTTTGACGAGGAGGGCCTGGTATCGCTGCACAATCAGGCCCTCCTGGACAGCTCCAGCCCTGTGTTCTTCCAGGCTCTACAGGCACGGCTTCAGGATGTCATGGGTAGCGTCTGTTGTGTGAGCACTGTGGTTTGTCGTGCACTAACTGCGCCATCTGTCCTGTCCTGGTTGTCGGTGCAAATTGCTTAGCCCTTGATGCGAGGGCGATTCAACCTGATAAATCCTGCGGCTGTGCTTGTGATGGCATCTCTTTGCCCGCTGGTCCCAGCTATGGGTCTCCCGCAGGTGGTGTGTTTGTTGTGGGAAGCTGGCTTGCACAGGAAAGTTGGACAATCAAGATGATAAGATGATCAACATCAGAGCTGGGTGTGAGCGGCTGCAGGATTATCAGAGTGGAGTGGCGTTTAAGCTGGCTTCTCGGCGGACGTCGCAGCTGTTGTACCTGCACGTTGCAAACACAACATATGTGCCAGAGGCCCCAGCAGCGCGAAGTCTGCGAGCGCGCGAGCTGCAGGTATATGAGGTGAGCACACTTCAGTGCGCGGCCGAGCAGTGGGGCCTCTGCTTCCGCTCCATGTGTACCCTTGACCGGTGCGGCCCCTCCTGCCTGCCATTGCCTCCCACTAAAAGTGAGCTCACTAACAGCGAGTCGGCGCCGGTTCAATATTGGCATCGCAGTCTTGAGCAATCCAGCAGCCAGGTTTGCAGTGATATCATTTGCAACACAGTGAAGCTGTGTCGCTGCTGTGTACTTGTTCCCCAGAGACTCAATGCGTTCACTGGGCATGCGTGCTGCATGCACGAGATGCGTCTTCAGCACGAGCACGGATGTGGCGACCAACGTGTGCCGTCAAACTCGCTATGCGGAAGCTTCAACTACATGCAGTTTATCAACGCATGCGTGCGTTGAGACACTGCGTGTAGCAGTGACTTACTCGTACGTGTGCAGGCAGTGGGACAGCCAGATGGATAGCGTGTTGCAGATCTGCAAGACTGTGTTCATACTCATCGTTCTTGGAGTTGGCGCACTGCTCTTCAGCGCCGATGCCAACCGCCTCGTGCTCATTCCCGTCGATCGCATGGTTCAGCGTGTGAAGAACATCGCTGATAATCCTCGCATGAAGGTGCCATGTCCATCTTGGCACAGCCCCTTCGCACGGCATTATACCAAACTTGCCACACGGTTGTGACTGCCTGGACAACGCCTGCCTTGGTAACACCAGTCATAACATTGTGCACCGGCATAAAAGACGCGAAGTTAGCAACGAAAGATGTGCATTCTTTGCCACGTCCATTCCTTTGCTCTCGGCATACATGGACGTGCTTGCAAAGCGTTTCCACTGCTCGACATTGTGCATTGTTCTTGCAGTCCAAAAGCGGGGAGGTGTCTGGTGCGGATGGATTTGGCCCAGCTGACACCGAGATGCGCATACTTGAGGCTTCAATAGACAAGATCTCAGAGCTGCTTGCAGTAGCGTTTGGCGACGCTGGGGTCGATATCATCGCCGAAAACATGAAATGCATGGGTGGCCTCAACCCCATGGTCCCAGGCCAGCGCACGGCACGCCACTCCTCCTATCTTGTGCTACACAAGCAACCATTCCTTCTGCCGGATGGCACCGGATTGTATCAAGGCAAGCAGCTGCTAGCAACGTCGTGTGTGCAGTCTTTGATCAACATTGCACATCATCGTTTGAATTACGTCTCAGGCACCTCGGCCACTGTATCCTAGTCATGACGGTCAAACGTATCCTGCTTCATGCCACCACAAAGGGCAGCTTCCCTTCGTCTGTTCAACTGAAATCTGCAGGACTGACGCTTCAGGTGGCGATCTTTGGGTTCTGTGACATCAGGAACTTCACCGACATTACGGAGGTGCTGCAAGAGGGCGTCATGAGCTTCGTCAACACCATCGCAGACATTGTGCACTCGGAGGTGCACGAGCATGAGGGGGCCGCAAACAAGAACATTGGCGATGCATTCCTCCTCGTCTGGAAGTTCCGCGCGGGCTTTTCGTGCGTGCCTTCCACGTCCCACTGCACTGTGGTTTTTTTCTGCAGCATGTGTGGCTGTCGGACTCAAGCGTCAGGTCGCATGCATAAGCCAATGTGTTCCTTAATACTTCCCGCCCTGTCAAATTGTGTGAAAGATCACCATTCTGCCGCGCGTTGGGTCGACAAAGGCAGATGGAGAGTGCAGGGATAAGCATTTGCGGGCACTTTTGAAGGCTTTCAAAAAGACCAATACCATCGCCGATGCCTTCACACCAACCGTATCAAGCTCCGGGGTATGGGAATTAAATCGCGGCTACAAGCACCCGGGCAGCGTCCGTGGCAGCTCTATCATAATGGACTCGGTGCATAGCTCCGTGATTGAACGTACGCACATGCCCACGTATCTGTGCTAAGGACGACTTATGATACGATCGCATTATGCACGACACGAATGTGTAGCAAGATATTCCTCGCTTGTCCGGCGTATCCTGTGCCTTGCAAAACACAATGCGTGCAGCCCACAAGTACAGAAGCCGCCAGGCACCGTGATGTTTACGCTGACTTGTGGTGTGACGGCTGACTGCAGCACCCAGCTGCGCCAGTCACACCAACAGCAAACTCACGGACTGACACGGTTCACCAGTTCTATGCAGCGAACAGCTCTGGCGATGAGGCGCGCACGCTTGCTGCGATGAGCGACATGATCCCTCGAGACAATGCCCTCTTTAGCAACACCAACCTCCACGACTCCGCGCTCGCAGCAGTGCGTGAGTCTTCAGGTCTTGGCAAGGATCATGCGCGCCACTCGGGCAATGTCTCGTGGAGGGATCTGCAGCCACAGCCATCATCAGTGGGTACATATGCAGCAGGCAATCGCTACGTGCCCACCTCGGCGCAGCTCTTTGATCTGGGCATGGATCAACATAGCGGTGGCACCAACTTTGGCGGTGGCATGCGGCATGCCCAGCAGCCCCAACTGGAGACCGTCGGTGACGTGGCGGGGCAGACGCTGGCAAATGAGGATGACTCGTCGTTGCTGGGCGACGGCAGTGTCGTTATCCACCACTCACTCAGACAGATGGACGTGAGCAGCCCGCGCAGTGCTGGTAGTGCAGTACATGACTGTGATGGAAGCAGCGAGGGCCTGCACGACGACGTGGTGGTGCATGACCTGCCGGGCCTGCTGCGTGATGGCCGAGACAGTGACACAACCATGTCGTTCGTCGGGCATGAAGGGCGGCCGGTTGGAGAGGGTGGTGAAGATGACCTGTCAAAGAAGCTGCATTCAGTGAGCTTTGACATGGCAAAAACGCGCGCCCACCACCGCCACAAGTCATCAAACTACAGCCGACTGCTTGACTATCGTGTTGACGAATGGTTCGGTGCTGCGTCTGTGATGTCATGTCAGTCATGTCAGAGCATTTCTAGGCCTATGCTTCATTGGGGCTACATTACTTCTGCGTGATCATTCTATTGCTAGCGAACGTTGAGCAGAATGTGCTGGTTTGGGTCATCTCAGGTTTGAGCCGTGAGCCGTTCCGCTTGTTCTTGTACATGGCAACCACGGTGGTTCATGGCATCAGAAATAATCACTGCCAGGTAGTGCTGATTTCAGAAAGCGCCATTTTCAGCTCAGCAGACGATGTGCAGGCTGCCTGTAGAGTTTGATCCACTCAATGTTCCAGAGGATCTACGTGAGGAGCAGGGCTCAGTGCGCACAGACTGCATGAGCGCCGCACCCTCTCCGGAGCCGTCATGTGCCGGCAGCGAGACACTGATCAAGCCATTATCTCGGCAGAGCTCGCGTGGCATCATGCTTGCGCTGCCGGAGAAGTTGCGAATGCATGCAGAGCACGCACAGCACCTTGCAGACAACGCGCTCAACTCCTTTGTAATCATCAACACTGCGTTGCAGCGGTCTGCAGCGCTGGCGCAGTACGTTCAGCGGAAGGACGTGCAGGCCCGTATGGGCTCCACGTTCCGCGTGGGTATGGGCTTTGGCTTGCATGCCGGGTGCGACTCAGTTGGAAAATGGCGCCTGCATCCAGGCAAGTGGTGATCAAAGCGGGCTGCTTGATACTTGGTACACATGCTGATATCATGCTATTGGTGTGGAATTTGCCGCATCAATGGATCTGGGATTGGGCAGTGTGCTGTCATCAACTCCATCGTGTCACACAATGTCACAAGAAGACTTCAGAGGAGCAGGATTGAGTTGCCGAGTTGGTCAATGGCAGTTTGTGATATTTTGGAGAGCCTAGATGCACAAGACAGAAACGTATCACTCGTGGTTTAGGTGGTCCATTGAAGGAGCCATTGGAAGTAAGCACAAGGTTGATGCTTCATATTTGTCGCCGAACGTCAACATGGCTGCACGCTTGGAGAGCGCGACAAAACAGTATGGCGTGTCAATCCTGATGTCCGGAGACTTTGCTGCACTGTTGTCTCCTGACATTCGTGAAAAATGCCGTCAAATTGATGCTGTCCTGGTCAAGGGCTCCTCGCAGCCGATGCCCATCTGGACCATTGATGTCGACACGAGAGGTGTGCTGCCAGATACATATGGGGTGTGGCAGGAGCAGCTGTATGTTCATAACTCCAAGACGCAGCCGACGAGTACTTCTCCTCTGGAGGAGTTTGAGTCCCATGATGATATCATCAAGGCTTATTGTGTGGACACAAATTTCTTGCAAACATGGAAGGTGTGTCGGTTCAGACTCTGCTGCAGTGCACCGGCTGCTCCAGAGCGGACAAGACCTGCACAGTCAATAACATCCTATACAGCCCCGGTTTTAGCTTCTGTTTTACAATTAGGATTATGCATTCAGAATGGACGTTTTGGATAGTGTTTCTGCGTTACATATGCATGCGTTTGCAGAGTGGGTACAACTTGTACAAGGCTGGATCTTGGAGTGATGCTAGAGCTCTCTTGGAGGAGACATACACAATGCGCCTGGACCATGTTGGAAGGATTGTGCGTGATACACCCTCAAAAGTCCTTCTGGACTACATGGCCCAGACACAATACCTTGCTCCAGGAGACTGGAAGGGTCATCGTGAACTGACAGAAAAGTAGTTAAATTGTGTTAGCATTGGAACCACATGGTGATGAGATGGTTGCCAAACGCACATTCGTGACGGTTTAGCTGATCTTGGGTTTGCCATCTACGGTCGGCATGCATCGTGATAGACTTTGGAAGGAAAGGGAACGAATGGTACGTGAGACACGTGCAGGCACCTTAACAGGAGCCCAGATGAGGCAATAAGGCGGTGTTTGGTGTCCATAAGGCTGCATTACGCAATTACAGGGTGGTTAGGTGATGTACAGTTGAATTGGGTGAGCAGATGTGGGTTCATGAATCCACAGGCAGCAACCATGCTACCTGTCATTATGCAGGCATGTGTCCCCGCACGCCAGTCAAGCAGCTCTGCATCTAGCTAAATCATTGTGCACCTGGACTTGTAGTTCCAGGGTTGGTCTAAAACTCCACTAAGCTGCGGATAAAGCAGCCAGGCTCAAACCTTGTTTGAGAGTACTCAGTTATCATCCTCATTTCCAACAAACCTCCAAATGATTCTAAGATTACAAGCAGGTCATGGACAAGCAACAAACGCAAGCATTTTTAGCAACAAGATGAATGTTTAGTAATACCCATGCATAGAATTGCATGTGTACCATTGCCAAGCTACTCCACTACACAATTATGGCTCCCAAGGAAGCGCACCGAAACCATTGACCTGACTTTCCTGAAGATTCGCATCAATGTAGCATATGCACTGCAGAATGCCATCGCCGTCAGGTCTCTGCTGCAGAGGTGAAAGGGAGCAGAGCCCGAGATCAGCCATTGCTAAGCCCAGATTCTGGTTACATCGCTACTATGGGCTCAACACTTGCTACACATAAGCCTCCGTTTGGATCTTGTCCCCACGTCAGTCTGTATGCCACATTATCAGCAGGGTCTGTGACAGTCTCTTGTCCAATCGGCACCATCAACTTGCGGCCAGCATTCACCTCCACTGCCACGAGCTTGTCCCCAGAGCTCTCTATCTCGGCCTGCTTGGCGATGTTCAGGAACACCTCCTCAAGTGATGTCAGCGCAATCTGCACAGCATGACAACACTATGCGCCAATCAAGCATGCCACCTTCACAAGATCTGGCTGAGGATAGCTTGCTTGCCGAGAATGCACAAAATTGGCGGTACAGGCAATTTCGCATACCTGCGTGTCAGAAATGCAAAGTCTGGACGTGTTGGACTCCAGAATGCGCAGAAGCTCTGGCAGGCGCTGCTCATCAGCATGTCCGATCAAGTATGTGATGTACGCACTGTTCTCTGTGACAGGCTCAAAGGCAAAGCCATCACGGATGAACTCCTTGACAGCCTGTGCACGTTGCTGCGACACAGCTGGAGCCTCACCATCAATATCCTTCACTGCAACGGCCACCTGCACGCGCCGGCCCCCGGTACAGTTATTAACAATGCACAGCTGCCTCTGCACGCACTTTGCACACTTACACGGTTGTAACCGCGAACACACGAGACGAATCAGCAGCGGCAGCCACTGAAGCGGCACTGACCCGTTGTGATCCACCCCGACATCAGAGTGCGCCATAGGGCATACCTGGTAGCCAGCACCGAACCGCTGCTTCAAGCGGATTGAAGATCCAATGCAGCGCATTGAGCCTTTGGCCATGATTGCGATGCGGTCACCAAGAATGTCTGCCTGCATCAGCACGGCTCAGACTGAGCACGGTCGACAGGCCGTCTCCACCCTGCTTGGGTGGCGTTGCAGTGGCGTGTTTGACATACTATCCACATATCTGAAGGACTGCTGCCGCTGTGCAGGCATGCGCTCTTGTCTAGCCTCTTATGACGTACGCAAATGTGTACATGTGGTTGGAGGGAATGGGTAGCACACCTCCTCCATGCTGTGCGTGGTGAGCACGATGGCACGATTCTTCTTGGCACGCTCGATGATGTCCCAGACCTGCCGGCGGCTGACAGGGTCCATGCCAGTGGTAGGTTCATCCAGGAAGACCATGCCGGGATCGCCCAGTAGAGCCAGTGCCACCGACAATCGACGCTTCATGCCACCTGAGAAGGAGCCTGCTCTCTGGTTGGCAGCATACGTCAGCCGCACCTGCCACAACACAACGAGAATCACCATATGTCAGATGCACCTCCCACACGATCAGATGCAGCACCTCTGCAACACGCTTTACACAATTGAAAAACTCAACCAGGGAGAGGGCATGTGAGTGGGCCTATAGCGAGAAGGCCAACTATGAGGGTGATCTGACACCTCCCCTCATGATAACTGCCAACCCCGAGAGCGTATCCATGGTACAAACTACAACCAACTCAAATATCAGAAACACGATCGATGAATGAAAAGAAATGTGCAGGACCTCGATTGGTTTCAACTGTGGAATCTCATGATATGAGTAGAAATAGGACAGAGGGTTAACATGTCGTTGCGCAGAGCGACACATGGGGAGTACTCAAGAGCTCACACCTCGCTGATGAGAGTGTCTGCTTCTTTGATGATCTCCTGCTTCGTAGAAATGCCCTTGATGTTGGCAAAGAGGATCATGTGCTCACGGGCTGTAAGTTCGTTCCAGAGGACGTCAAACTGTGGGCAAACTCCCATATTTCCACGGATTTCACCTATGCCGCCGGGGCTACGAACGCTCTCCCCGAGCATCACGGCGTCGCCGCCAGATGCCGGAAGCTGTCCAGTCAGCATGTTGATGGTCGTCGACTTCCCTGCAGCACATACCACTGTCATCCCAGATGCACAGGCCAGATCGTGCACAACGTCCGTGCATGGCATGAGGAATGGAGATTTCTAGGGCTCCATCTTAGAACATGCCTGGGCCAACAATCCTTGCGATTAGGCGATGGGCTGGAAGGTGGGCGCACCTGCCCCGTTGGGCCCGAGGAGGCAGAACAACTGCTGGCGGGGGATCTCAAACCACGAATCACACACGGCCCAGAATGCACTGCTGCCGCTGCCAAAGCGGCGCTGGAGGCCGTACACCTCGATTGCGGGGGCGGCCCCCCCGTTGTGCGTGCTACCGTTGGCGGCCACGGTGCCTGTCTGGCTGATGTGGCCGCCGTTGGCTGCGAGGCGCTCACGCATCTTCCCTGACTCCGCCGCAACGTCCTCATCCACCTGCTGCACACCTGGAGCTGGTAGCTGTGCGGTGTTGATGGTCGTTGACTTGTACATGCGTGGGCGCCAGTAGGAGGGCAGCAGGAAGAAGAACGGCGGGTCCCGCACACCCGACGCGTCGGGCAGCACCGCGGACAGGTACACAGCAAGGATGGTGTACACGAAGAAGTGCACAATCATGATGCCCCACGCTAGCGGCAGTGCCATGCGGCATTCATCATCATCCTGCAGCGCACACTGCCGTGTCAGACACACGCCTTCCTGCGCTTCATCTGGCGATGCAGCAGAGACTGACGCACAGACAGTGCTGCAGCAGCAGAACCACTGACAAGGATAGCAGCTATGTGCTGTAAAGTACACAAGCGGCGGTAGACAGGGGGTTTGCCACGACGTACAGAGCAGTAGGACTTGCGCTGTGACCACTTGATGCCGGGTTCGGACGAATTTATGGTGGCATCGCCAAGGTCTTTGATGGCCTTCGCGAACGGGCTCCATGGGAAAATCGAAAACACGATGGTCAGTGTGCCACCCCACTTCTTGTAGTATTCGTCATTGTACGGCACACCAAAGTTGATCACCAACTGTACGTGCACCCGGTTATCACTGGGAATGCAAATCTATCAGCAAATTGATTGAGAAGGCAGGGACGCCTTGCCACACCAACCAGTTGATGGCGTGGTAGGTCTCTAGCACTGCGGCATGGAAAGAGGTGGGTCGCACGCAGGTGGAGTCGCACCGAGAAGACGAAGCCAATAAGGAAAATGACAAAGCCCAGAGAGATGGCGAGGGAACTTTTCCGGATGAAAGAAGCAAGGAAGTATGCAAATCCGACCATGGCAAGCTGGAAGAGAAACAGCGTGAAGAAGACGACACCAAAGTTGTTCTTCAAGAAAAAGTCAATTTGAACAGCAGCTCCAAATGCCATGGATATCAATGTCACAACGACTGCAAGCACAATTTCCCACACTATCCATGAGAGCCAGTAGGAACTCCGCATCATGCCAATGGTTGTCAAAGCCTGACTCACTTTTGTCTCACGCTCTCCAATCAAAGCTGTCATCTGCACGCAACACAGTACTCAGACTGTGTGTGTGGTTACATCGAAGAGGGGCACGGTCACAGGTGCATCACGCAACAGCGTACAGGTCTCGAATCAGACCACCCTATCACACAACCTCTGCATACGTCCCTCCTGGACACTCCGCCGGTTCGAAACTGTGTGTGTGTGTGTGTGTGTGTGTGTGTGTGTGTGTGCAAGTACGACAACCACGTTTGCAGCCACACAGGAGATCCATGATCAAGCACTGGGTGATTGGTTTCCAAAGCAGTGCATTCTGACACGCATCACCTCTCGAGTTGAACAGGCTGGAATTCCAGAAGCTGTTGTACAAAACATCCCGTTCAGACTGACAGCGCACCACGTTGACAAAGCCAAACAAAAATGAAATGAAAAGGAAGAGCGACATAAGTGTTCCTGCATACGCCCTGTAGCAATTAATGGCCACATCTACACGTGAAACAAGGATGATTGTTAGCGATCTACCTACAGCCCGTGATGAAGAAGCATACCAATGGTGCTGTCCTCAGTCTTGACGGGGTGTGGAAAAAATTTCCAGCCTATATCGAAAGAGTCCAGAGGGATACCCATAGGTTTGCTGGCAGCTAGAACCCTGCAGACAGTAAAAGTCTATTGATTATTTATCTGGTGTACGCTACAACCCACCGAGACTGCTCGCCTCACACGTCAGTGTCACTCTGACAATGCTATCCCATGCATTGGCAGGACTGGACTGCCCAGACCAGGCTGCCGGGCAGCAGGTTCGGTGGCATAGAATTTCATAGGTGCTGATTCAGTACACGGTGAGTGGGCATGGCAGCGGGACTGCGCGGGCGCCCGTCAGCACTGGGTGAAGCCCAACTCAGGAACTAAGGGGCGTCAGGAGAGCACAGGGCAGTTCACGCATGAATGACGGGTCATATGGAGTCTGACAGCCAGCGTACCGTGAGATCTCACGATGTGCAGCGACTTGCAGAGGCATTCCGATGAAGTCCACTGGGTTTTGGGCCTTGCCGCGGAAGAACTTGATCGTGCTGTTCATTTGCAGGACGAAGTCAATTGTGGTGGTACTGGTGTCATTGAAATGCAAGCCGCCAGCTGTGCGCTCTGGGTTTTCTAGCAGCCATACGTTGGCATCATTGATGCTCGCAAAACTTTTCACACGATCCTCACCAATGACACGGCCATTGTTGGTACGGATGGCGTCCACAATGTCCTGCGTGTTTTCCAAGCTGTAGCAAGCGGCCCAGTCACGAAATTTGAAGCACTTCTGAATTACAACGTGGGGTGCATACCTTGATTCTGCCCGAATTGTTCGGGGAGTATATAAAGTCAAAGCATGGCGACTTGATGTATATGTCAGATTCGCATTCTGGAATCTCATTGACACTGTTCCGTTTGGGAGTGCGGAGCTCACGGAACTCTTCACTGGAGTTCACATCAGCACGGATGGCATAATCCAGTAGCAGCACAAGCAGGATAAAGATTGAAGGCGAAAGTATGCGAAGCAGAGTTGATCTCTTGTTGCGCCACGCCACCAAAGCTGCACCAGGTGGTCCTAGTTAGATCTGCTTCAATATACAAGGCTATATGTGAGGAGGTCTGGGGAGTCTCTGGAGAACAGAAACTGCTGCATGCACTGGCTTGCAATGGGATGTTATAGTCGCATTGTGGATAAGCATGGCTATGGATGTCTGCTGCGATAAATACATGCAACTGCGGGACCAATATGAAATTTACAACTGGAATGCGTGGCATGGCGTCTGTGAGACTGCCTGCGTGCTTGCCTGCAAAATCATGGCATCACATGCCTACTGTGCACATCTTGGTGGGGATAAACAGGCGCTAAATGCACAAATGCACGTGCGAGACGGCATACAATTTGGCACCCGTGAATTTATAGTAGGTGAGGGGGGCCATGGGCCATGCTGCAAGGTAGCCCGCGTAGGCGTGGTCCGGGTACGACATGTGTAGTTTCAGGCGAGCAAAGCACCATTTTTCTTTAGCAGTGCTACAAACTGCTGCATAAACCTTCCCCGAAAGCCTTGCTTCTTGAACTTTACCATTCTGTCGCACTTTCCAGAGCGCGTTTCCCTGCTACTTGAGATGAAAAAACAGCGAGCCTCTCCATCAGCGTTTGCCGCTGTATGTCTCCACAGAGACGCTCAATATAAATTGCAGAAGCACAGATTCATCTGCGAACTATATATGTGGACTGTAATGCACAGCATGCCGACATGTAAGCCGATCACGCTGAAATAGGATCAACCCCCCGGATGACCGATACATTGTCGCGTTACCTCAAACGGGATATTTCCACGCATGTACGTACTTACCCCAGATGTGCACAACTTTCAGCTACAGGACAAGTGGCATCAGGTTCGAGCTTGCTGGTCTCACACAGATCGTACCCACGCAGTGAGACCACCTGTGTTTGAGTCAGAACATAGGCATCATAGCTTTGACGTGGTCAGCGGGCGCAATTGTTTTACACAGTCTCAAACCACATGTCCTTTTTATTTCTGCACCTTCAGACACATAACGGGGGAATGAACTTTTGGACTCACACCACCCGGCTTGTTGATTTGTCTTCCCGCACCTTCCGACACATCGAAGGAGCTCGAGGAGTTAAATTGTGGATGCTAGCTCTACAGTAACAGCAGCAACACGACCATCACACCAGACTTCAGCACGTAGTGGCCACAGCACCCCTGGTGGCTTTATTTGGTCAGACCAACACTAGAAGAACTTTTCAAAGTATGGCCCTTGCATACGCACATACATCATGCACATCTGGAAATAAGGCGTCCTGGGGATGGTCTTGTGCGTGAATATGCCTGTGGCCACCAACGCTAGTGTCACCTAAGCCCGAGGTTCAAATGACGTGTTGGAAGAAAAGTTGAGAAATGCATGCAAAACATGCGTGAATGGAATCAGGGAGTACATGCCGCCCATGCCGAGATCCTGCTGGGATCATAGCACGTGCGGCGTGTGGCATCTGCATGTGCTGTATGCAGATGTATAGAGTGGCGCAATGGCGTTCCTCTGGAAGGCACCAAACAGAGTGGCACCATTCATGGCGCCTGGAAATTTTGCAACCAAGGCTCACGTCAGCTGGCTCCATGGGTTCGTGGGGATCAGGCGGCGGTCACAAACATAGATGCCACTGAACGACACATGCATGGACTGCTGTCCTACTGCCCGGGAGCCCTACAAGCAGATTGCACTCACCCTGGCACTGGAGGTTGACCCATTCTTTGTAGCGCACACTGGTCGTCACCAGGAGTGATGCGTGCGCACAGAGTTATGTTCGTTGTCTTTGCTCACCGCTGGTTCTGCTGCTGCACTTGCACATGGATGTGTTGGGCGATTTTGTCTGCAGCATGTGTCCGCGGCGGTGGGCACTGTATCTCGGGCGGGCAAGGCTAGCACTCTGGCTTACAGTACAGACCATCCGCATAGCTTCTCAGCACGCACAGATTTGTGTCACAATATTACAATAGTGATGTTAGCTGTAGATCAAGAGACAACGGATGTGCTGCCCTTCGTGCTGCCCTTCGTGTCACCCACCCTGGGCCTGATGTATCACAGCATGAATCCAGTGCCTATTTCAGCTGCGTGTGTTGCCTGCGTGCATGGGCAGCGAGCCTCGACACAGAACCCATCCAATCCCTTTGTTCGCGCCGGAATGGCCCCAAGATGGTCCTGTGTGTGATTATTTTACATGCTAGGTATACCCTGTATGCTGTGTGTCTAAGTACTGTTTTTATAAAGCGTGTGCATGTGCGGCCGACGTCGACGTCGCACGTCTGGCCTGGATGGTGCCCAAGACTTTGCCTAAGCATGATAGGTCAAATATGGCATGAACAGTCGTCGTAGGTGGTTAGATGATGAGAGACGGACGTGTCCGCAGGCTCGTCCGTCCGTCTCTCTTCACCTTGAGCGCCGTCGTTGTACGCGTCTACCTTTAGTTTTCGCCTGTAGGCTACTTAATAAGTTGGATGAATTAGGCAGAGGTTGCTCTGTGAAGTGGTGACTACAGTGAATGTTAATGGGACACATCAATCGTGGTGCCTGACTGACACTGGCGATACGTTCCTTGCGTCCCACTCCCACACTTACGCACAAATCGCCGGGAACATCAGGATATTTAGTTTGAGTCATCTTAACGAGTTCCCACTACGCTACAGTAGCAAGCACGCCCGCGATAGCTGTCCTCACGCTGCTGTGACAACACGGATTGCCAGGGCCACATGCTGCCTAAACACAACACGAGCGACCAGCGACAACAATCAATCGATCATGGAAAGGTAACTGTGTATCCGCGCACTGGCAATCCCCTCAGCGAGGCCAGTCCGTAAGGCCCACTGCAAACACGCATGCAAACACAGGTCCGCGCAAGGGCTCGCAAACCATGGTGTTCGGACTGTAAGAAACTGTTAATAATGTTAACATCCAACCTAACGCCTCGACAGGCAACAGAGCGAGACAAGGGCCCAAGCTTTCCACTTCGCGACTTTCCGTTCCACTTTGGCCCCGAACCCCATATATATATTCCCGACTAACTCGCATGCTTGCGCACTGCACGGGTTCTCCCCCGTTAACCCGCCGGTATGACAAGCTCGGTCTGGCACGGGACTGTCCGCGACCATGGGTG
>JAUMHO010052593.1:0-31446 GCA_032360965.1 Ulva armoricana
AGTCCGCCCCCCCCCCCCCCCCCCCCCGGCGACCCCTGCCTCTGCCCTCCACTCTGTCCTCCGCTTGTCCTCAGTGCTGGGGCACCGCGTGCGTGCCACCTCATGCATGTGCACGCGGTCACGTAAACCGTGGCCACGGCCCGAGCTGGACACTGTGGGCGTCATGGTCACGCATGCGTCGGCGCGAGCCAACAACGCTGCCTGGGCGGCGGCGGAGGCCGAGGAGATCCTGCGCACATGCATGGTTCCATGGTTCCGGCGAGTCATACCCGACCACGCTGCATATGCATTCCGGTGCGTTCGGTTCACGGTGTACTCGAATTTGGGTACATGGGCGGCGGTGCGAGTCTACAGATTGTGGAACATCTCGGTTCGCGGTGGCAATATGATGCAGGCTTCAAGTTCGGAGTGCCTGTTCGGTGAACATATTGCGGTGTATATATGTATCTCCGCCACTATGAATACTAGTAGAGTTCTAGAAGGTTCCTGCCGCCTGCATGTGAGACTGCTGCCGTCAACCGATCTGTGCATGCGGAGGTGGCTACTGCAGGTCCATCCATGCCAGTGGTACGTTTGAGAAATCGAAATTGTAGCAACGGAAGCTGAACTTCAGCTTGAAGGTGTGTGGTAGCGCCAGCAGGCCGCACTGTGGCACGGACGCATCCATGTGGGCATGCACTGCCAGCGGGGCAATTAATTGCAATGGCGTGGAATTCAGCTTGCAATGTATGAGGACTCTTTATCGGATCTGCGCATGCTGGCAACTTGAACAACGTGTGACAATTACAGGCTTAGCAATCGGTGCATGCACCATCATGATGGTCCTTGAACTTCGAATTGAATGGAACTCACCCGCGCTGTGGCCGGGCCATGAAATCTTTTGCCACCACATCATGATGTGTATGTAAAGTTTAAACGTGGTGTATATATATAACTACTATCATGTGATATGTCCTGGATACACGTGAACTCTCACCACCTACTAGCTATAGTATGGCCTGGGAGGCACCATTGAATCTGAAAGGTACGTAGTATATACTGCATCATGATGTCAAAGTACTTTGACATGAATGACTCACTACTAGTACCTGTACTGTCGGAGAAGCAGTTTTTTACGTGTACATCTACAGATCTAGCTAGATCTATAGATGGAGACGACAGGTGTTGACAGTCCCCCCGGCCTGCAGCTGGTGGGGGATGATGGGCCATGATGCAGGTGCAGGCGCATACTGATGCCGTCATCGATGACACCAGCACGTCCACAGTCTGCAGAGCGTAGATGTCGAAGCACGTCCACAGTCTGCAGAGCGTAGATGTCGAAGCGGGCGGGATGCATATGGTAAGCACAGCGCTAGCAACACAACACCGGTGTGTGGGTGAAAGTGGCTAGCGGTGAGCCTGTTCTGCTCTTGCGTGATTTGCGACACAACAACGGTTGACCTATCATACGATCGAAATTTATAAACCTCGTCAGAGTGGTCGGGGAGGTCCACTCGAGCTCCGCCCAGTGCCCAGTACCATAACGTTAACTGTTTAATTTCATGTGGCAAAGGTCATCGTCATTACCAGTGAAGGGAAATTTCGGAGGGCCAGGTACAACCGGCCGCGGTGGCACATGCATGTACGCAATTGCAACCAGGGCTACAGCTGCTGTGCACGTTCGCGTGGCTTAGTGGGACCCCAGAGCACTCGTTGTCATGTAGAACTTGGAAACCGTTGGACAAGAGCGCATGCGCAGCCAGCTACTATTTGGCTGCGCACCAGGTAGACCTGGCGCCTGGGCGCTCGGTGTAACTATGCAATTGCAATGCATATGCGCGACTACATGTACAGAATGGATGCCTGTATAATTATAAAACGACATGAGCATAGCCACGCAAGGTGTGGGTTTTGCATATCTAGATATCGAGTTGACGCCATGCAGTGTTGGGTTCCAAGACAATAAGGTGACACTAGTACTGCGCGTATACATATGCCAAAAAAGGGTATACGCGTACCCGATCAAGCGGATCCGCATTACGAGCTCCCCACGCCATGTTTTGGTCAAATTTTCATAGAGCGCAGCGTATACTACAGGTACGTATACTGACGTCTGCCTATGTATTGCGAGCCGCAGTTGCATCACTGGAGGCCAAACCTCAAGTTACACTCGCGACGCCCTGTCCAACTGTGCGCGTACACGCGGATTCTAGCTTGTGCTGCCAAGCTGCCCGGCCGCTGGCCGCGGGCTAGGTGCGCGCGCATTGTTTGCTTCGAATACCCGCGCACGAGCCTCAGAGACGCATCGCCCTGATCTACACACACTCTCATTTCGTGTTCGGATGTCGTGGTCTGCCCCCCGGGATGCCATTGCCGGTCAAGCGGAGGTTACCTACAGCCGTCGCTCGATCGCCGGCGGTGCGCATGCGCGTGCAAGTATGCGTGACGCTTGAGCTTCCCCCATCGTTCCGCCCTAGGTCGCCTCACCACTCGCTGGCTTTGCCCCTCCTCCGCCCTCCCGCATGCTCCACTGCAGCTGGTATTTGGCACCGCGAGCGATCTCGCGAGTGCTTGCTCACATTATGGCGAACGCGAGCCGCGCTGCGCGAGACCTTTCAGGCAGTTGAAACATCGTGCGTGGGTCGCACAGACGCCCCCTACTGGGCGAGTTCGCACAGCACCTGTAAGCACCTAGCGAATTCAAAGCCCCACCGCCACATCAGGGGACAGCCACCTGCGAGCACGCTCCCCCGCAGCAGCGCAGCCCCCCCACATTAGCACGCATAAATACAGCATCCAATCCCTTCTGTCTCCATCTCGTCGCCCTTCTGCTGTCGTCCAAGCTCCACCGGCCTTCAGTCTATCGCACACCGGTCTAGATCTACAACTTGAAACTCGAGTGCGCCCCTACGCCACTGCCTCCCCGGGCCGCTGTGCACGCACGGCGGCATGGAGCAGGCTATCCGTCTCGTAAGCATGAGATGGGTGCACTCTTGAGCGTTTGTATGCCGCCGATGTCGAGTATGGGGATGCTTGGGCCGGTGGTGCAAAGCCATCATGCCATGATGATCATGATATGCTAATGTCGTGTTTTGGACGAGGAAGCAATGCCTGTGCATGAGTGCTCAACGCTGTGACTCTGCAAACTCGTGCATGCATTCCCTGGTTTCAACCCTTCCCTCAGATCTCACTTTCTACATCATGTAGATGATCTACATTGCCACGTGTAGCACTGCGGAGGTTTGTGTTTTTTTCATGCTTGATTTCAAAGTTTGCATTGTTTACGCGTTCCAACATGGATCCAGAGCTCCATCTTCTCCATTTTGGCTGCACCCAAGTGAGTGGCCAACCAACTCAGTGGCCGTGCCTGCAGGTGACGTCAAGCCGACCGCACCCCGTATTCCCGGATTCAAGCCTCCAGCGCCCCATAACGCACCCGCAGCCACACCTACGCCACACGACCTCAAAATGACCATTCTCGCAGCGTGCGCCCTGGCCATTGCACTGGCATGCACTCCCGCCCCTACCGAGGCACGGCCGCTGTCAACCGTCGATGAGGAGCATGCGTTGGAGCTCACCACGCACCATGTGGCTACATCCCGCAGCCTTCTCATGCGTGCGCTTCTCCCCATTCCCCAACCTGCAACTCACAACAGCTTTGAGATGGCCAGCATGGCAGCCGCAACAGTGTGTAAGCAGACCTAGTTGCGTGTGGGTATTGCCTGTGTCAGGTCAAAGCCAATCTTCATGCTTAGGCCTAACCTGGTTTTGTTCTTATAATCGTATACTCTACAGACAGTTGATGTCCGGTGCTGCCACAGCAGTCATTTCAAGGTGTGCACGGGCGGATTTCCAGTCCAGTAAACCCAGCATCTAGAGAGAGCTCTCTGTGGCAGACTCCTGCACCCCCTTCACAGAGAGGCAGCTCTCAAAGGCAGATAAGGGTATAGATAAATGCCTTAAGCTTGCATATGGGCTGTCCAGTAGGACTTGGCTAGGCTGGGGGATGCTGTGTGCATGCATGCAGATCATGGTTACCATGTATGCAAGTGAACCCATGTAGATGTTTGAACTGGGGGGACTTACCCCAGAAACCAGTCACAGAAACAGGCAGCAAGTAGCCCTGGTACCTTTGTATCAGGCACGACGCACACACACTGGCACAGGCAGTAGTTACCCTCTCTGATCTTGACCAATGAGAGCCGCAGCATCCCCACATGTGTGAACTGTGCAGCCTGGCTCAGCAGAGAGTAGCTTTTGAGCAGGTGGAGAGTTCACAGACGCACATGCTGTAGTCTATTCTTGATAGTGGCCAACGGTCAGGCCGTTGCATGGCTGACTCAAATCAATTTCAGATGGTAACTTGACAATCGAACAAGTGCATGGCAAGTTCACTCCCAGGACCTGCGCCACTCCCATGTGCATGCTGTGGCTCTAGAGATCTCTCACAGAACACAACCAGGCTGACGCTGATAAGGCACTGAACCTGCATGTGAGTGGCATGGAAGCGATCTTGGTAAGAATTGGTAAGAATTGCGTGGGTTGCAATTGGCAGCCGACGTCAGCAGTTGTGACGTTGCTCATGTATGTACATACGTACAGCACACCCTTTTGTTGCACCCTTTAAAGGGTGAATTTTTTTTTGCACGGGCGGCTTTGCATGCAGGTGGCAATGATGGCAATGAGGGCAATGAGGGCAATGAGGGCAATGAGGGGAATGAGGGGAATGAGGGCAACGAGGGTAATGAGGGCAACGAGGGTAACGAGGGGAATGAGGGAAACGAAGGCGATGAGGGCAATGAGGGCAATGAGGGCGATGAGGGGAACGAAGGCAATGAGGGTAACGAAGGCAACGAGGGCACAGAAGGGAATGAGGGTAATGAGGGCAACGAGGGTAACGAAGGAGACGAAGGCAATGAGGGCAATGAGGGCAATGAGGGTAACGAAGGCAACGAAGGCAACGAGGGTGACGAGGGCAATGAGGGCAACGAAGGGAATGGGGGAACAACCCGTAGGTGAGCCTTGCCTTGCTGATATTGCTCACAAACTCCCACTACCCGTAGGGTCTTGAGATCCTTGCTGGTGTTCTTGACCAAGATCGTTCATGCCACTTGAGGCATGCGCCTCAACCACTGTTTGCATGGACGCCGTGCATGGTGTCCTCGGCTCTGCTGCACAACGTGCAGCGCAGTGCAACCACAGTTTCCAGCGGTTCCTCACCTCGTTTTTGAAGATACACAGTTTCCAGCTGTCATTCTGAGGCCTTGTCCACGGAAACCACCCAATCCTGGTGGCGTTTGTGCCCTGTTCACTCGCTGCATGCGCACTTCCCATGGAAAACAGTCCGGAACACCCGGCACTGGAGCAGCGGCCGCGAGCGCATTCACAACCGCACGCATGCATGCAGCTCGCCAGCGCTCCCCAGCAAGGTCAACGGCAAGTTCCAGGTGTGTGTGCGCGGCAACGTCCAGGGTTTCGGCGTGGTGAGCGGCGTGCGCAAGCCCAACGGCATCACCGTGTTCGCCGATGGCCGCTGCGTCTTCTCGGAGTACGCCGGCGGCTTTGACGGCTTCTGGTCGACCGACGCCGGGGACGGCCACGAGGACGGCCTCGCCCTCGCCGCCAAACTCGTGCGCTCCTCCCACACCCCTTATGCAACACTTGTCCCAAGAGATGATGTAGGCCAAGGCAACTCGCGGTTGTGTATCGCATCGGGAACCACAGCTACACGTGGCCCTCCCCCGTATACAAAGCAAGTGTTCTGCACATGCAACACCCGGCCGTCTGCTGCGATACCGCTTAAGCGGGGCAATTGCCCCGACAATCACAGTGCCAGCACCTCGGAACGACTGTCCTGTCGCGTGTCCACCCGCACAAGGCAGCCCGGGCGACGGCGTCCATGCAGCCATCGATACCAACAACGCCCGGTGCCTGCTGCAGATGCTGGGCGACGGCAATGCGCGCGTCGGCGAGAGCGTCGGCCGCAACAACCCCCGCAACAGCTTCGTCAACAGCTTCCTGCAGGAGGTGAGGGACCTCGCGAACCCCTCCGACCTCGACCACCCGCAGGACGAGGGCCTCGCCGACGGCGGAGAGCGCGTCAGGAACATCGTTAAGGCCTCCATGGCCTGCACCACCCTCATCGAGGTGCACAGCTGCTAAGCCTCCCCACCCCCCCACTGCGCTGGTGCGCCTGCAGCACGCTGTGCGACCAGGCACAGCGCGCAGCGGCATCGTGGTGGCTGCGCTGCTTGCGAGCTCGATTCCCGCCATGGCTCTCCGAGGACTGCGTAGCACAAGCGCGGGAGACTGTGATCATGAAGCGCAGGAGTGTGCTTTTGCTGTGGGGTGGCGGGTGTCCACCCTGGCGAGTACACAGTACATTATGGTGGCAATAAGCGGTACCATCCCCCGGGGATTGCCTGGGGCCGGAGGTATTTATGAGGCACCACAGATGGTAGATGGCCTCGCAGCGCTTCTGAGGGCCACATGCCAAGGGAGTAAGGGGTTCGGTTGACGTAGATAGTTCGGAGAGGGGTAGACAATCATGCAGGCCTCATCGTAGATAGCTCAGAGATGCTCAGATAACCATATAGGCCTGGATGATGACCACGTTGCCACTCGCCATACTGTTGTGCCAGCTTCGTGCAGGTGCATGGGCGTCGCCGGGTGAACCTGCACGTTGGTGGCTCGTTATGGACTGCAACAACCAGTGGCTTCGCAGAAGCACTGGTTCGGGAGCAGGCAGCACGTAGTGCTACTGTTTCTTTCAGCGATATTGAGATTTGGCAGCTGTCTGCAGTTGTTTCGTTTCTCTTTTGACCGGAAGCAGAGGACTCAGTATGGGTCACGAACGGTTATGAATAATGTCGGATATGAATAATGTAACTCGGTGTTGCACATCACTGCTGGCGATTGGCTCTGTGGCTACATGGGACTGAGAGCTACAGGCACCATTAGGCAGTGTGGCACATATATGTCCCACCCCTCTCTTGATTCCGCCACCTAGCTGCACTCTGAGTTGGCATCTGCCCGCAAACCAGTACCTATCAAGGGATCCGGGTGTCAGTGCGGCTGGCAGTTGTTCTTGTAGTGTACTCTGTCCTGTTCACGGGGAGCTGCACACCGTACCTGCCCGAAGGCATCAACATAACTTACCAATGCTCAGAATTGCAAATATTGATTGCAACATAAACAAGGCTGCCTGTGATGCAATCGAAGCATCACATCAGTGGTGGTACAATGTTGATGAATCGTTCTCCGCACATTGAGGGAGCATGCACGACTCACGACCACCACGAGTGCGCTGGTGAGCCGTCCCGAGCCTGAACTCATTCTTTGCGATTTGATGCAGTCTGGAAGTACAGACATGCTGGTCGAGACACAGCAGAGGTCGTATAGAGGCTACCAGGTTTCGCCCTTGTACTCTTTTGTAACTACCAGGTAGGTAGAGTGCCTCACCACCTGGGGCTACGGTGACCAAGCATATCATTGCCATCTCCCTGCACTAGCATACATCATTTTCCTCACTCGTCATGCTTTCCACACCGGTGTTGCATCCTGCCTCATGCTATACGGGGCAGTGGCAGGTGCTGCTGTGCCGGTGCCCATCCAGCTGGACCACGCAAACATGGGCATGCAAACGCACGAGGAGGTCTGAAGATCGCCTGTGCCGATATCAGCTGTTACGACCAGTCAGCGTCTACTTATGCGCATGGTAGTTGCTTGTGCATACAGCCGAACTACGTGAGAGCGTGCTCACCTGATCGTGAGAACCTTGCACGTTTGACCGCCCACGCAACGTTGGGAGGGAGCAGAGATCGGCACTGTCAACAGCCCCTCTAGTTTTTCATCATCGGTTCTGGCGTGTTCTAGATTCCTGGCTAGCCATGGCTCTAGAAAGTACGAATCCCATTGCATTTCGAGAAATCTCCACACACTTCTAGACACTTCTAACCGCGCTCCGCAATATTAATGCGGCAGTGCATATGGGCTGTCTCTGCCTTTGATGCTGCTGAAAGTATTGAAAGAACTATGTATAGGGTCCACTATATAAGTATGCGGCCTGCATCTACATGACCATCATTCTCTGCTACAGAATCGAGTCGTTCAGCTGAAATACACCCCAACGTACGCGTCACAGCACTTCCAATCACCCCGTGTGCACACGGTGCTACAAAGTTATACGCTTCAAGGGCTGCGTAGCTAAGTAAGATAACATGGTATCTGCCGATATTCTCTTTCCGTTCGCAGCTGATCTCCTGCTCAGTGAGCCCGTCCGGTGCGCTTCGCGCGGTCTCAAGCAGAAGTCACGATCCCCAGCTGCAGTGCACAAAGTTGCCCGCCGCCCAATACTGGTTGATGTCAGCGAGGTGCGACATCCAAGTGCATAATCCTGTGAATCCTGCCTTGACTTGACAATTCCACGGGTTCCCATACCGCAACTGGTGCAACATGCATATGACGCTGACGCGACCCTCGATCCTCTGCATCCAGTCTTGTCCGTCAACATCCTTGATATCGAGGCATGCAATGCGCGCATCCGCACCCAACAGAAGCAGCAACCTTATTCTCGGCTTGAAGAAGTGCCGCGAGTGCTTGGCCTGGTGTCTTTGTCTGCTTGCGTATTAATATTTCTGCGCCAATTGACCGGCGCCGGCGATATCTCCATCAATGGAGAAGACATTGCCACGAGTCGTGCGTGTAGAACCTTCCATGCGAGGCAACATCACACGTCTCTGTAGAAGCTGTGTTTTTCCTGACCGATAAGCTGTGCATGCAGACGGGTACAGAGATCGAGATTCTGGCCGACCTGCCAGGCGTGGCGAAGAGTGATATCCAGCTCGATGTGGACGAGGGCTCTCTGATCTTGGAAGTCAAGCCTACCGAAGAGATAGCACGACCTGATGCTGCTGCTCGGCCAACGCCAGGAAATGCTGCCTTAAAGGAAGGTGTACCAGCTGCTGCTGAACCCCCAAAGAAGGATGGCCAAGGTGATGCAAAGCCCAATGCACCTGGTGCATCTGCCCGCCCCGACACCAAGCCTGAGCCTAAAGTACACCGGAAAGAGCGATCCTTGCAGTTCGCGAAGAGGGTGTTGACGCTCCCTGAGACAGCTGACCTCAGCCGGGCGGATGCAACATTGGCTAATGGTGTCTTGAGGATTGTCGTGGCCAAGAAGGAGTTACCCAGCCCCAAGCGCATCTGTATTGCTTAGCTTAGCTGTATACTGACGTCTGCTGGCCAAGTAGGCTGTTTCTCAGCTGAAGAACACCAACATTCCGTGGTTCATAGAAACTGATGAGATGTGGAAATGCCTATGTAACATGACGGAATCGAGTATGTTCCTCCAAACTGATAGATTGTGAACGAGGAGACAGTGGGACTGCAGCTTGCTCTTCTCATCACCCGTTCATGCAATGCCTGGCCATCAATTGTGGTGATGTCATACATGTGTTGGACTTGAAATTGGAATTGCGTGTAAGGCCTACATACGGTTTTCACAGTGACATGACATGCAAGCAGTAGCAATGCCATTACATTATGTGTGTGCATCATTCACCAGCTTCACTGTCATCCACATCCATATCTCCACAACAGATGTCACAGAACTGCACCACCTGCATCATTGTGCACACGTGGACTTGGACTTATACATGCTGTTGCTGGCAAGCTTCAGAGTAACTACTGCATGCCTGCAACAGGGCATGGGCATGCCACAGCTGCAGCAGCCCCTCTCTCCAGTATGCATTCGGTTTCTGGCATAAAACAAATGTTGCTTATATTCCAACACACATGAAAAACCGTCAAACCAAAAAATGACAAAAACACATCAGGTTGAATCTAGCATGCTTGGTAATGAATCACGGAGATATCTGGAGATATATGCAATGCGGGCAGCAGCCAGATGCAACAGCACTTGTTGAAATGAGCACTGTCACAGCCTATGCCTGGGCCAAGTGGAGATGGTGTCAACACATCACTTCTATGCCTTGTGCTTGATGCTGTAAAACCGGTAGCCATCCTCATAAATATCTTCCTTGCTCCCTAAGCCGCCACAGCCCTTCTCTGGAATGATAGGCTCCCGTGTGAATGCCAGTCCACACAGGGACAGCTCTGCATCGAAAGCATCGAACACCTGCGAACCACACTGTGCACTGTTAGCTTGCACATACACCTCTTGGCGATGCCAGGCTGCTGAGTTTACCACCGTGTAACACTGTGCACTGTCAACCATCACTAAAACACAAAAATACGTTCCACAACACCACCTGCCTCCATGTCAGGGCCCACATCCGGGGTGTGCACTACACAGACATGACATCCGCCTTCCGCAAGGGTAGATGTGCGTGGGAGATGCCAGGCCCGACGGCCTAGCCTCACATGGCTGCCGCAACGCCACTGCAGTGCCGCGCCGGTTGAGGTGCTTTCCAAGGTCCTACGCCAACAATTACACCTGACAAATCCCAATTTCTCTGAGAGGTATCATGGTGTCCCAACAGTGCTCCACAGCACACTGTGTGGGGGCTTTGCGATCATGATGCTATGCATCTTCAAAAACGAGGTGAGAAAGTGCACGTGGATGTTGCGGTTACAGACTGAACGGGCGAAAACGTGACTAGTTTCGGCCTTGCCAAAGGGCCTCATCAGACGTCGGCGGTCAGTCAGCAGTCATCAACGAACAACATCGTGACGCTTCCTAATATCGCCAAAGAGAAAGCAGCATGATGCTATGCTTTCGCGGCATGTCTGACTTGAACGTGCATGCATGAGGAGTGTGAAGCGATTGGTGAGTATGGCGCCGGGCATGCGCCTCCATGGTGCACTGCTGAATCCACATTTCTCCCTCCCCATCTCACTCTGGAGACTGCGATCTCTGTCAGGCACAGGCCGGCACATGCATGCATCCATGCCTGTATCTCGGCCTCAAGATGCATGCACACGGTCTCTGCCGATAGGTCTGCTGATACCTCGACTGGTCCGCTGGTGCGGACCTCGGACTGGTGAATCACACAGGCGCTACCACTGCGACCACGCTAAGCGCCCCCCTTTATGACGACCGCGCTGCCGTGGCAACTCTCCACTGCCAGACTGCACCGCGCCCCAGCGGCGAGGCAGCCCCCCCTGTCTCGCGCGGGTCCGTCACATTCACAGGCAGACACATGAGCGCCGAACACAGTAGAGGCCGCACGTCTGAGACGCAAGCGGCGGGGAAGAGCGGGGGCGCACCGCGAGATCGCGCACGGCACCGACGACCCACGCGGTACCCGCCGGTCGCAGGCGCCGCGCGATCGTCGCCGAGACCCACGCCGCATGCGGGACCTCGTACAGGACCTCGCATCCGAGCACGACGCCGAAGCGCTCCTCCTCCGGCACCGCCGGCGGCAGCCCCTCCGCATCACCGGGCACATCAAACATGTCCCGCTGCGGCTCCGGCGGCGGCCGTCCAGCACCTCCGCAGCCGCGGGGACTCCCCCGCGCGGCGTCGGAGGACTTCCGCGCAGTTGCGCTCGCGCCGCTGCCCCCACGGTCCTTGCGGGTGCCGGCAACACCGCCTGGGTGTGGGCCTGCAGCTAGCGCGTCCAGAGCGCTCGTCGTGTCATCTTCCCGCCTGCATGCGGACAGAAGAGTTGTTGGTCCATCGCGGTGGTCCCCCTCATGCGCCACACGCGGGCCGCGTGTGCAGGGGTGGGCGCATGCAGGCCATGCATCGCAGGTCAACAGCCCAAACCTGCTGCCGGTGTGCTGTGCAAGCCGCAGTGCAGGGACAGCTTGGTACATCGCTGGACTGCGGTGGCGCCTTGTCGGGCAGACCACACCATTCAGGCTGCAGGGAACGCGCTGGCTGTCCAGCCTTGCAGGCAATGAGGCCGTGTGATAGGGTAGTGAGCAGGAATGAACCGTACGGGCACAGATGAAGCGATCGCGGACAAGCGCCACGCAGGGGCGTGCTGATCACGACCGAGGCGATCGCCTGAATCCAATGCGGCGGTTTGTGTACAAGTAGAGGAAGCATTCAGTGTGCACCTTCTCACATCGTGGGCAGCGCCTCCAGTCTCGGCAATCCAGAGGTCCCACTCTCGCTTCCAGTCCATCACCCGCACTCTCACGACGCCCACCTCCCACTCCTCTGCCATCCCAATTGCAGCATCCGCCGCAGCAGCACCCGCTGCCTCGTCCCTGCGGCCCCTTGTCCCGTCACTACCACTGTCGCTCGCAGCAGCAAACAGGTCCGCCTCGTCTGACACCGACTCAGCATCGGAGAACTCGAGGTCGCGCAGCTGCTCGGCGATGTGACTGTCCTCCTCCAGCGAGGCCTGTGCGGGGGGATCACCAGGCTGCCTGGGGCATGAGCCAGCTGACGGGCAGTCGCAATTGGCACGGACGGTTCGCAGCAGGTTCCGAAGCAGTGGCTCAGTCAGGTCGGTGACAGTCACGGTCGCTGGCCCGAGCCTGGAGGCGACGACGCCTGCACAGGCATACCTCTGTCTGACAGCAGCCTCGTCTGAGAGGTCCTGGGACAGCTGCTCGTGATTCTGTGAGAACAGGCTCATGGACAAATGTTCCGTCGGCGGTTCAGGGCCCGGGTGATGACTGGGATGGATGGCCCAGCTCTCTCTGGTGGCAGAACATGCGTGACAGGCCCCTGGGGTGATGACTTCTTCAGCTGCTGCAGGAACTGGCCGTCGTGTCTCGTCCAGCGTGATGCGGTGCCGTTGTCGGATGAATCAGTTGCACATGGCGGGCTCCGAGGCGCCAGACGTTGCCCGGCGAAGAGAGCGCAGCTGCCATGTGCTGTCAGGGGTAGAGAGAGGGCACAGACTGAAACGGAAGTACTGGTCACAGTGTTGTAGACATGCCAGTTGCTGCGTGTCGGGCTTGTTGACACAAGTGCGAGTCCACTGCACGCTGGTCAGGAGCTGCGGAGCACACCTGTGCTGCCAACACCAGACCCGAGCTCCAGAACGGAGGTTCCCTGGATCAGATGTCGATTCTCGATCAGACGTTTGTTGAACGCATGGGAGATGCCCCACAGCCGGGCACCGACTCCCTCTCCCAGGGAGCACTCGTGAACTTCCACTTGTCCGACCTCGGGATATGACACGGTCAATACTCGCTCGCTATGGACAGTCGCTCCAGTCAGAACGGAGATCAAGGCGCTTGTGGCGTCTAGCACGGCTTCATCTGTTGCTTTGGCCAGTATTCCTGTCAATGCTGGAGCAAGATGTGCTTTCCTTGCTTCTTCCAGCGCTGCTTCATCCTCCTGAATCAAGGCTTCGATATCCTTGAGAGCTTGCACCTGTCTGTGAAAATGGAGTCTTATCACCGTTTCCACCACCAGTGCCACAACCACCGTGATTTGCATTGAGAGCCCATTTGGGCTTCGGAGCATGAATGAAATCCTACCTGCCGGGCTGCCGGTGATCCAACGCATATGTTGACAGCTGTTCAATGCGAGCATGATTGATGATCAACGTGAGGAAGCTCTCCTCAAGCGCCATGTTAGTCGTGCTGACTTTGCCGCACGATGATATACAGCGCAACACTTCAATCACTTGCGAAGTTCGATGACAATTCTACCTGTTACACAAGTGTGGCTATGACTTGATTTTGTGACAAAGGAGGGCAATTCGTTCTGCAGCGCACGCGAAACGTTAGCCGCATGGCCGCTGCGATCCTGGTAGACACGGCGATCGAGTCGCAGTGTCCTCAACTCCGTTGGTAAACGTCAGCGGCGCAACAACGATTCGTGTACAGCACAAGTGTGTAGCTCACGCCACTGGGCGTAACAAGTTTTGTGTAGCTATACCGTGCAGGCTGTGGCTAGACTGGCGTGCGCTGTTTTGAAACGCTGCAGCTGTCTTCCACTTTAGCAGCGCAGCTGAACTATCAAAGTAAACATATAGTTGTGTTTGTTGCGTGAATAGTTGAGCACGTGTTACGGACTTCTCCCCCAACCAGCCTCGGTAGAAGTGCTCAGTCGTGGCTGTGCATTCTAGTAGCCTTTGGTTACGGAAGTAATACTGGAGAGCATACAGAGAGACTAGAAGCTGCATCTGCTTCCAGGAGGCTGGTGTTCACACATCCCCTCCACCCGTGGATGTCTGGTCACGTCCGTGAAGCCGGCGTCCGCACTCTAGCTCTGCTGCAGACCAACGTCAGCACGGATGCGTGCACCAAACGACCAGATATACAGACATTACGAATACTTTCAACCTTGGCGAGGGGACCGCGGAAATGTAGCGGTGCAGTCCCAGCACAGCCCGCGCAATTGAGGTACGCAGTGGCGCACGATATCAGTCACAGAACTGAGACACGGGGCACACCTGGGTGGTAATGTAAGTGCATGTGCATTTAATGACTCAACTGAATTGTATGCTCTGTTTCTGGACGCATATTCACACCTGCACTTCGCCTCGCCAATCGTGTCGACGTCTGGCACACCGCAACCAGCTATGCTGGAGCTAGCTATGCTGGAGGCAGCGCTGCAGCTTGTGACAACTTGGAAATGCCGCGTGTCTGACCGCTAGAGCTGTGTAGGTCATGCTCTGCACGCGCACATACATTCGGAACAGCCGCAGCCCACGCAGATGTCACAGGCGGTGTTGCAGCACCACTCGTCGCTTTGAAGGATCCGTCGTCACATCGACGCCCCCGATTTCACAGTACGTTCTCCATGTAACTGGTTATGGCGTGCATGGTCCATCTACGTGTCTAGGTTTTCCAGTGTTTGCCGCGATGCTGGCCGCACACGGTGTGGAACGTTCCTGGCAACTGCGATGGTGCAAACGGGTGCAGGACAAATTGACCATGACCTCCGGAAACGTCTAGACAGGACTCACGTTGTTCGTAGTGGCGCAGCGGCTCTATCTTCGCCAAGCAGTGACCAGACAAGCATGCAGCGACCTCATCTTCGACAAATTGGAGCCTCCACCTTGAGCCAGTACCACACCAACACTCAAGGCCCAGTCGATTCTAGCTCAAGAATCTTCCAGTCAATACCATTCCGAGAATCACAGCTGCTACAAGATGACAGCGAAGGCGTGGAGCCAGAAAGCCCGTACAACAGCAACAGCAGCCTCCCAAATGCCCGCAGCTTCTTTGGCGCTCTAAACGGTTATGACACAGATGAAGAGGATGACATGAGGCAGCTGTCGCGAGACTGTCTCAGGAGCGATGAGTACGGCCTTGATAGCGAAGATGCTGATCTGTATGGCAACAGTGAACACGCCAGTTCCATGCCCCGTGGCATGGAAGACATACCACCACCCCCAGGCTGGCGCTCTGAAACAGACGATGCCTTCCCTGTGTTGGCTGCACTCTCAACGGGGCGACCACCAGAGCATCTGGACATGCCCGCCCTGGATGAAGAGTCACCAATGCGTGCCGCGAAGGCAGACACCCCCCTTGACCACGCAAACCTCCACCCCGCAACTCCCCCCCCACCAGACACAGACTTCCTTGCGCAAGCGCCGCCGTGGCGGTCGCCCGTGGCTTCAGGCGCTATCGCGACGCCCCCGATCGATGCGCGCCAGGCGATGCGGGACGCTGCGCGCCAGCACGCAGCGCACAGCATGGCAGATCTACAGCATGCACACGAATCCGACATGCACCTCGACCCGTACCAACCGTCGCAGCCACGCCAGCGGCCGACGCTACCGACGACCCCCTACCAGCAGCCGGCGCCCACCCTCGAAGCGGCCCCACACCCCGCCGCCTTCCACGCCCTCCTGAACGGTACCGATGCCGGGCCGGCCACCGACGACGACATGGCGGAGCTGGCTGTGCTTGTGTCCCCCTGTAGCCACTTTTCCGCCGAAGAGCCAGATCGGCGACACCCGTACGCCACGGTGAACCCGGTGTGCGAGCACCAGACGTGGAATTTGTTCAACTCCGCTGCAGCGGGGCTGTTGAGTATGGCCGATCTGCACGGCGTGGTGGGCAGCATGCGCTCCGCGCTGGGCCTGCCGGGCGCCTGCGCGGCACAGCGGGACGGACGCGAGGCGGCCGTTGCGCCGGCGGCCGTTGCTGGAGCTGCGGCCGCGGCGGCTCCGGCGGCTGTGGCGGCGCCGACGTACCAGGCGTGCTGGCAGGAGGCGGTCGCGACGGCGCAGATGCAGTATGTGTCTGACAGGGTCCGCCGCACGGGACGCTTGCCGCAGATGCAGCCGGGGGACGGCCCGCGAGCGCGCGCAGCGGTGAGCGTGCACCACGACATCGGCGTCACGAGCCGCGTGCTGCGCATGTTTGAGGAGCGCCGCTGCTGGGGGGAGGTGGAGCGGCGCGTCGCAGACATCGCGGCGGCGGCGGCGGCGGACGAGGCTGCTGCGGCGGCTGCGGCCGCGCAGTCGGAGGTCGGCGACGGCCGCGCCTGGCCGCGACCCGGAACGCACGGCAGTGCGGCCGTGCAGCCCGGTGCGGAGCAGGACAGGGCGTGGGACAGAGGGGCGTACACCGGGATTGGCGTTCCGGTCGGGCGCGGTGTTCCCACGGTGGCTGTCATTCCAGCGGATACCTCTGCTGCGGGTGCGATACACCCATCGGGTGCGGTACATGCTGCGCCGTCTTTGGTGAGCGAGGCCCGCCCGGCGGCCGCAGTGGCCGCGCCGTCTCCTGCGCCGCGAGTATCGCCCTCGCCGTTGTCCACCGCCGGGAGCAGCGGTCAGCCGGCTGCTGTGGAGGCGGTGGCAGCGGCAGGGTCTCGCCTTGCAGCATCGAGCGAGGTGCAGAGCAGCGGCGTGGCTGGGACGGGTCACCCCGCGCGCGCCGCTCGCGGGGTGGCCTCTCCTGAGGGGGTGCAGCCGCGGCGGATTCGGACGCGGCCGGTCGGCGGCAGTGGCTCCCCCCGGTCGCTGCAGCGGCTTGAGTCACCGCGCAGCCAGAAGCGTGCGGAGGTGGCGGCAGGCGTGGCCAGAGGCGCGCCGGGGGGCCGGAGCAGGAGCCCGGTGAAGAGCCTACGTTTGGGGGAGCGGACGGCAGCCGGCCTTCACACGGTGTCAGCCTCGGCGGACGCAGCTGCGTCCAGGTGCTCAAGAGTGTGGGATGACCGTGTCGCGGACAGGGGTGCAGATGCGGGTGGAGGGTCTGCCGGAGGCGCGCAAGCATCGACGGTGCCGGTGACGGGCGGTGACGCCGTTGCGGGTGCAGGGCAGTGGCCGCCTGAGCACCGCAGGGCCGACGGGGCGGCTGGGTGGGGCCGGCAAGAGGTCTGGGGTGGTGCATGTCGCGATCTGCCCGTCTATGACTGCGACCCGGAGGCAAGTGTGGGCTACGGGTGTCAGGTGGAGGAGGGCCGAAAAGGCTGGAAGGCCTTTGCTTAGCTTTGCGTAGTGGGCATGGTGGATTGGCTCAGTGTCGAGACACGGTGCAGTTGCTGCCACGGCAGAGTCTCTCATGGTGTGACACACTGCGGCTTGGGCTGGGGGCACGTGCCAATGGGGCAGTGGCATCGAGCGCAACGATGCCTGCAGCGGGTGAAGTGTAGGGGTGACTGGCAGGAGGCCGGAGTAGAAGCGATGGCGTGTTGCTGATGGCGTGTTGGTAGCAGGAGCAGCGTGTGTGGTGTGTGGTGGGCTGGTCATTGCAGTGGTGGCCTCGCGGTGATGGCACCTGCGATGATCGGCTGGGAATGGAGCGCGAAATGAATGGAGCCATGCAGCCTGGTTTGTGTACAGTTGTCTAGACAGCAGGGAACGGTAATGTTATGCGAGTACAGCAGTGCAATGTCCTCAGCGGTCGACTTGTGTCAGAGGTCCACTCGACTTGTGTCAGAGGTCCAGCGGTGCTACAAACGAACAATGTAGAGATCTGCTTCCGGCCACTGCAGTACTGTGGACACACAGACACCTGCCCAACAACACAGGCACACCCCATCATTAGTGTGCAGTGTCGTTAATAGTTCAGCCCGAGTGAAAACTCTCCACGCTGGTTGGAGTTGCAAACGACATGCTGCGGTGGTGCTCGGATGTGATGCCAGTTCGGCATACCCGAGTACACTGAAGTATGGCTCCAGGCAGCACTGCAGTTACGCATCTGTTTTCTTTACCAGTTGACAAGCACTGCTGCACTGAGAGCGCCAAGAACTGCATCTATGTGAATGCAACACTGGCGAGTTCGGACACCCTGTGTGGAACTGTCCACCTTCAGGCAGTGGACGAGGCTAGGAATAGTTGCGCGTGATACCCAGTTGATATTTTTTAATTCTCAGGCCGCGTGTACTCTTGACTCGGAGGTGCAAGCCTCACGCTTGTCTTAGCAATGACTTCCAGTACAGATTCTGCCTGTGCAACTTTTATGCGACCAGTGCAGGCGGCTGCAGCAAGGCATGCCAGAGCAGCTCGGCAACATCAACATATCGTATGTGACACGTGTAGAAGTCACTCGACGCATGGCAGACTCGAATGTACTTGAGATGTTGAAAGTATTGCATGCCGTGCACACATCGTATGAACACATAGTAGAAAGCACGAGGCCACTGACGCCAACCACATATTGGTCCATGCTTACACAATACAGGCTACATCTCATGTCGTTTGTCATGGTAAGCGAACAATGATGACAGAAAGAGACATGCGCAGCCCTTAATCAGATGGCTGATCATGAAATTGAAATGGAAGTGGAACCCGGCGTGCATCTGCTGCAAACCCAGGAAACGAGCGACATCCAAGCAGGTAGCCTGAAGCCATACCGTAGCTATCAATCAGGCGGCCACTGCAGCCAGGAGGAGCATTTCAGACATCCAGTGCACTGGGGAACCAGAACAACCGAACTCCACGAGGGTCACCGTCATCTATCAGGCAGGTGCCATCTTTAATCATGGACTCAAGTGCAAGCTCTGCTCGTCTCATCGTCCAGGTTGGCCTTGCGGCTAGCTGCTCCAATGTGATGTGGCCTGCATCCCCAGCTGTATCAAGGATGTCATGTACATTCATTTCTAGCTCTCTTGGGACAGAGTTGACATAGAACACGGTTCCTTTCTTGGACTGCACTTTCTTCGGGTCTGGAATGACAGTGAATGAGTTGTCCAACGCTTGAAGTTTCTTGACAGCCTGCACTGCCTCAAACGATCATGTATGTCGGAGCAAGTTGGCCGGTAGCGTGTGCGTATATGGCAACATTTTGACAAAGCTGTCGCAAGCACGCGGTACCCTGGGCGCACGAGGGACATGAGGGACATGATGGCCATGAGGGTCCCTGTGCGGAGCCATCGCCCCGAGCCAGATGCTGTACACCGCAGGTAGTGCTGCTACGAATGCAATTCAGTCAAAGAACAGCACCTGAAGCACGTCGTCGGCAGATATTTTCTCCACTGCACTGCCTCTGCGCAGCTGAACAAGGCGCGTGAGTTTGTTCAGTTCAATGAGGCCTCCATTCTGCGGTCTGGTCTTCATGCATACCTCCACCACTGCAACGCCCAACTCGTAGTAGAACGTGGCAAATGACCACCCGGTAAAGGACAGATATTTGTTTACTGACGCCTTGTTGGATGCCAGTGGATCTACGCCCACATGTGCACACATCGCATGGAAATTTGCACGGAACTCTGGATCCAAGCGGATCTCTTCTCTGTGATCCAAAGCAAACTCTTCTAGCTTGCGTTTGAATTCGGCCATTGCATCTTTCATTTTGGCATGGATCTCCTCGGTGAGCTCCTGACCCATTTGTGCCTTGCGCTCCTGCAGCGGGGCCCAGGACTCAAAGAGGCACTCGGTGTTGGACTTGCCTAGATTCGTTAGGTTGGTTGCCGTTGTATGACATGCGATATGGGGTGCATTATCGCAGCGTGCGCACCATCATCGCCTTGCGATATTGGAGGGCAGCTCTCCCAGAAGCCATTGCGATCGTGTGGTTTATCAAGCGCCCAAAAACAAAGACTGGAGCGGCATCGTAGCAGAACGCCGTAGCCCTGACTTCGTTTGTAACATCTGCTGCCTTACATGATTTCACGTCGGGAGAAGCTCGCACTGGTTCACCACATACGCTACGCAAGGGAAAAGGCAGAGCCACTGATCTGTCCCCTCTTGAACTGAGGCCGGGACTCGAGCGCACTGTAGTGTGCACTGATGAAAGCATCTGTATAGCGCTGGGGCCTGTTACCACGAGAGTTCTGAAGTGCAGCGGTGTCTACCAGCGCACCGGCGGTCCTGCAATCACACATTATGCAATACAGAGAAGACATTGGGCTGTCAGAAGCAGCGTTACATCACTTAAACATGGATGGCTCAGCCTGCATGCAAGACTGTGATCGCATGCGTGCATTTCCGTGTTTTGTCGTCGTGTTGCCAACCGGCACTGCGTCACCATGAAACATCGGTTGTGCGTATGAACGTGGAATAGTCGAATATCAGTCAGAGTCGCTGTGGCTGTGTGGCAAATAATACCGCACTGTAGAGGTAATTTGTCCTGTTGCAAGGTCTGGTTGCTGTCATCAACGACGGATGGCGAAAAAGAAACGGAAGACAGCGGAGCACAGCGGAAGCCGCAGTCATGAGCCGGATACAAATAAGCTGCCTCTCATAGAGAGCTTAGAAGCCATGAAGCAGCTTAAACAAAGCTGGCCATCGGATGTGGAGTCTATGTTGAGTGCACACATGGAGCAGGTACACCTATCAGCATGCAGACTGAAAGGCGCAAGCTGCTACATTCAAATACTGCATACCTATCGATTCAGGCATTTGACAACGATCATGCGAGCCACTGCAGCCGCGTCGGCAGGAGCTGTGGGAGATGGTGGTGGAATCTGCTTCCAAAGTCTGCGACCGTTATGCGTGGGCAACACCAGACGCAAGGGCCCTCAAGATCTTGAGCCATTTCGATCCCATCATCGAAATTGGGGCCGGCGCAGGTCCGTGCCACACTGTAGGCGTGGCGCAGCACACCCGGGCCGTCTGCGTCGGTCAGCAGTGCTGGGCAATCATGCCAATTTGATAGAGAAATGTTGTACATGCCACGTTGTCGACAAGGCGCAGGACCCTGGAACAGTACATCCACCGCCTAGCAGTGCTTGTCCAGGACACACCATTCCAGATGTCCCATCGGTCCATCTATCATCCGGTACACCAGATCCAGTCCCTGTGGTCGCAGACACAGCCGAATCACCGCCACACGTGCCCTCTTCCCGCCCCCGGCGCTTGCTGACAGCACACAGACGCCGCTCAGAGGCGCCGGCACTCGCGAGATAGTCGCCGTCCTCACACGCACATCCGCGGTCAAGCATCCTCATCGTTCGTGCGTTCATCAGGCCACCAAGCCAGAACGGGTCTGGTACACGCAAGTGCCACATGAGTAGCTGCTGACCCGGCCTGCGCGCTGCAGGGTACTGGGCGCACTGCATGCATCAGAGGGGCATCGCGTGCGACGCTTACGACATGTTTGACCCGTCAGCGTCGTCAGGAACCCCCCGGGAGCTTTGGACGGCGGTGCGCCGAGGCGGCCCAGACGTACTGAAGGACCCCAAGAACGCTCACGTGCGCTGCCCTGCCCCGAGCAGCACCTGTATCACTCATAGCAGGTGCCGGGCGCCTACCGAATCAGCTGTGCTGTCTGCTGCCGCAGTCCCCCTTCCTTTGTTCAGTGCCCACTCTTTCGGTTCTCGGCTGCATTCATTCGATGTTTGCCAAGCAAGCGAAAGCAAGGGTGGCGTTGGCAACAGCAACGAGGCCCGAATCAGCAAAGAGGGGCTGGCGGCTGCAGTTGCTTTGGAACGGTGGAAGCGTCCGCTCGTCTCCTGCACTGCTTGTGTGATTGTGAATCCCTCCAGAAGGGCAGTCTTCGTCAGGGGTCTTACACCGCGCGGGGCGTTTTGAAGAGCTCCTCTGCCCTTGGCCGGCATGATGGCAGCAAAGTGGGACGGACGCCCTCCCAAAAACAAAAAACAAACTCATCCCTGGTCATCCGGTAGACCAGAAACAGTCGCATTAACAGCTTGCTTTTTCACCAGCTACTTCTTCTCGTTCGAGTGCAACGGCGTGAAAGTACATCGCGTTCAGAGCCCCAGACAAAAAGGATCGTCTGCTGTTTCCACGACGCAATGTTCATGCCCGCCGGGGTGTGACAAAACATTATGTTCCGGCTTCCTGCTTCTCTGCAACAGGACAGCATCACGCACTGCCCCGCAACACTTTTGCTGCAACATTGCCTCAGCCTGTCCCTGGTGTGTCACATCAGCGATTGGCCACATCAGACAAGACAGCATCGCATGCTCCCGATTTCAATCTAGCAGACCTCCCAAATCCAACAGATCAGAGTTACTGAGAATCGTTTTCACGTATAACCAAATGCTATAAACAACACCGACCCAGTCCCTGTTGCACAGCTTTGACAGTGGCAGGAAGTCCTATGCACCACAGGAGTGTTGGGCGGTCGAGGTGACTTTCCACGGTCTTGCCCCCAAAATTCAACCCGACAAATAAAAAATTCGCTAACACAATGGTATGATCGCCCAACAGTTGCCCGCAGGGTGTTTGTGCGTGCCTCGAAATGCACGGGCGCGATCCCCGCTGCCAGGCGTTCGGCGCCGCCCAAACCCTGCTTGAAACCGCGGCCGGAGCATGCAGAAAACGCTGCTGCTGTGCTACCCCGACGACTTTGAGGCCAGCGACGAGTCCATGGCCGCAGCGTGCCTCGAGGCGCTGCAGGCCGACACGGTGGTGCACTGCGGGGAGCTCTTTGGCGACTGCCCCATGATTGACAAGGCCCCTTGGGGACGCACCTCCGGCCCAGACTTCCAGCAGCACCTCTTCACTATGTTCCGGTGTGCCCCGACCCCTGCATGAGAGCACTTCGTGGCGCCGAGACCCCCCGCTGCCATCACCTGGCAGGCGCTGATTGTGCCGACAGCGTCTCCTTGGACTCGCCGGTCTTGCCGACAGCAGCTGCCGCCGTCTGTTTGTTTCAGTGCAGCTGCGCATCCAAGGATCAGACTCACTGCACGCACAAGCATGCCACCGGATCCGTGTAACGACAGAGGCCGGCCTCGCGCCGCCTCCGGTCACGCCAGGCCCAGCAACGTCGTTTCGCCCCTGCACCGCCGCTGGCTGTTGATCCAAGGACGCACAACAGATGGCTGGTTGCCCAATCCACGCTCCAGATCGCCGCGAGCCGGGTTCCTGGTCTCCTTGCTGCGCGCAGGTGTCCCTCAACCTGCCTCGTCGCCCTGATGCGCAACCCGTGCATGCATGCGTGCTCTATGGCATGCAGCCACGGTGATCGCTGTACGCAACAGGCTGATCAGCCATGCGCTTCTGCGGCGCGACAACTGTGCCTCTCGTCGTCAGCACGGTTTCATCAGGTTGCTAGTCTGGAGTGCGGGCCACAAACGGATACGTGGAGCGAAGCGCGCGAAGCGCGCGAAGCGCCCATGCCCCGTGTGGCGTCTGTGCGGGCACCAGTGGCGCGCCGTGCTGTGCTTGACTGGTGCATCGTGGCGTCGGTCTCTCACCCCACGGCGTGCCTCGGTTCCAGGCAGCCGCAAGGCAGCGGCGCAAGTCAGCATCCTGTGAGTGCCTGGTGTGAGAGTTTGGTGCGGCATTGCACTGAGGGTATTCGAGGTTCCCGGCAGCAGGATCGTTGGTGCCTGGGCATGCTGGCCTTAATTCATTGGGACTCGTGCGTGCTGGCTTGCGGTCACGCTCCATCAGCCGGGTGTGCTGCTGCAGGTGTGTGCTCAAGGCCCCCCTTCCGAGCTGGCCGCACTGCAATGACTTCCTCACGGTGTGGCGCCGCGCCGCCACCTGTGTCTTTCACCTACCGTGCGAGGAGTCGGGCAGTGGCGAGGCAGGCGATGGCGCCGGAGTGGGCGAGTCGGGACGCTCTGGAGCATCGGGCGGCAGTGGTGCTGCCTCTGAACAGGACGCTAGTGGCACTCAGGTTGATGGGACAGGCAGGACAACGCAGCCGCCCAAGAGGAATGCAGCTGCAAACGATGGTGTGCGTTCTCTGTGCGACGTGCTTCGTTTGCTTGTCTGTGCCATCGGGTCTGTTTCGGTTGAGACTTCATTGCAGGGGCACTCGCAGGCGCCCACAAGCACGATACCTGTGGCGAGCCGAGTGAAGACCTGTCCGCTGCTGTTGCGCATGCCTAGTCTTCATGTGCTCGCAGCAGGATGGTCACTCAGCGTTGCCCGTGGCCATCCGTGTCCTCGCAGTTGCATCTCCAGTTCGTACGAGTGACGGCAGCATGTCTGATGCTGCGCTCGTCTGGGTGCCATCGGACGCAAGGCCCTGTCGATGTTGGGAGTGAGAGCCGCTGACAGGTGCTGCACGTGATGACCAGGGACGTGTTGCACAGTCGCAGCAATTACTCGATGCCTGACGATGAGATGACTGTGTTTTTCTCCAGACGAGAGAAGTGCAGTTGGTGTGCAGCGTTCATGTCCGGCTCTGATGTCATATGCTGCTGGCCTTGCTGTGCAGATGCTGCTCCGGATGGGCAGGGGAAAACAGCATGTACGTCTGGAGAATCAGCTGACTCTGAAGATGATGATGATGATGACGATGCAATCGAGATGGTCTGTGATTTCCAGAAGTTCAGCCTCACGACTGAGCAACCTGCAAATGGCTGGGCCATTCCTCCTCTACAGCATCTGCTGTGAAACCGATAGCCAGCCTCCTGATGTCAGATCACGAGTGTAACATGGGGCCACTAGAGTCAAACTGGCGCAGGTTATGGGCCAATGGACGGGCGGGTGTCCGTGTCATGAGGTCCACTGTTCGCATTGCCTAGGCTGCGTGCAGCAGTTGGTACACAGTTTGCATTTGCACGAGGTGCAGTCCGAACTTGGCGCTATGCTAGCTCTTATGAACACGAGGCAAAGCATGAAACAACAGCACTGCTGTGCACTGTGGCACTGATGGAATGCACCTGGCCATGCACCGCCAAGTTATATATGAACGAGCGTGTTGAGCGAAAGGAGATCAGTGACTGTGGCATCACAGAGTTTGTGTGTCTCTCGATGCAAGCATCAGGCTCGGCGGTATCTCGAAAGGCACGTTCACGTGGTGTTGAGATAGTGGCAGGGCAGGCAGGACTCGCCCCATGTGTTCTAGTCGAGTCAACGCATGAGCTCATGGGCATATCACATCCAGAGGACATCTCGTTCACATCACTGCCACCCAGCGAAACAAAGCTTTGCAGGAGGTTACATGTACACACGGCTTCTGTAGGAGGGCAGATGAGTGCATCGCCACCACACCGTCTGGTGCAGGCACTGGGGCCAAGCATGGCAACTCGACCAGTGCAGGGTAGGCATGCAACACTTCCAACACACCCCTCCTGCATCCTACAAAACGAAGACAACAACACTGGTTACGACTACATCTGCGGTTGCACATCCGCTATGCTTGCTTTCGCAGGGAGGCACTCTGGCTAACATCAGGCAGGGTCAGGGCCTCACTCGAGTGCTGCGCCCCGCTCCGGTGGCACACGGGCGGGAGGCGGCCGCAGCACACAGCACGGTGCCTGTGACACACGTGTCCGGCGGCATACTTGTGCGCACAGTGAGTCTGATCCCTGCAGTCTGGACCTGGAAGTCTGGCCCTTGCTGTGGTGGCTCGAGTGGGTGGCGAGTGGGCTTCCTTTACTCTTGACTTGGCCGCGGCTGCGCTAGCTGGTGCATCTCCCTTTCTTCATCTCACACAGAGGACACCGCAGGCCGAAAGTGTATGCTCATGCGATCATCGCCAGCGTGTGGAGTTTGCCTGCGCACTGCTGTTTGTGCAGGCACCACCACAGCCGCACCCCCTGCCCGAGCTCCACCACTGTGCGGCCCCGTCCGGATGCAGACACGGTCGCACAGGCGAGCGACACGGTTTCACCCTTCCACCACGCCGCAGCTCACTTGCTGCGCCCGCCGGCCTGCGCACGCCGTGCTGTGCACGCTGCGGTGGGGCTCTCAAACTCCCACAGCGGCCGTTGCGGGGACGCGGCCAGCGGCGCAGCATTGGATCGGCTGGAGGACGGCGCGAGCGCGCTGCCGACGCGCCAGCCGTCATCAACGACCTCGGTGTCCGCCGTCCCTGGTGTGTCCCCCAGCGCCGCCATCGGCACACCGCTCCTGCCGACGGGCACGCGCAGTTCTCCTGTGCGCCATACGGTCGCCCCCGCGGCCACGAGAGCCTGCTCCAGGCGCGAGATGTCGGCGTCAATCTCGCGCCGACGCTTGGCGTGCGCCTGCTGCCGACGCTTCCGCCTCGCACCGCGCTCCGAAGCGTCCGGCCTCAGCGTCTTCCGCTCAGCGTTGAGGTCGGCGAGCTTCGCACGTATACCCCCCAGACCCGGCGCTGTGCCGCCGTCGACTGGTACTGCGGGGCCGGAGCAATCCGCACGCACCGCCCAACTCTTCGCTGCTCCGGCGCGCAGCACGGCGACTGCAGCCGGTGCCGGCGAGCGCGTGTCGGGCGCACGCACATGTATGCTGGTAGCGAAATCGGCCACACACCCGTCCTGCACCTCCCTCGCTGGCTGCTGTGCTACGCTGAGTGGCCGGGAAGAGGGCGCAGCACACAGCAGCAGCGGGCCATATGCCACTGCCGACGGCTTCACAGGGCTGCCGGGAGACTCCGGCAGGCAAGGGGGCTGCGCCGGAGCAGCGGCCCCAGGAGCGGCGGCGGTGCCGCTGCGCGGCTCGCCCTGCGCACCAGAGGTGTCGCAGGCGGCCCCATCTGCAGCGGTGGCGATGCCCACGCCCGCCGTGCACGCCATGCTGGCTGCGCGCACCTCGGGCGATGCGGCCACTGCATTTTCCGCGGACGGCCCAGAAGAGAGCTCCTCCTCCTCCTTCGCGCCGCGCGCAGGCACTGACCCTTCGTATCCCACTTGCGCAGCAGGAGCATCGGGGCGGCATGCTGTGCGACCCACGGCATGGCTGGCGACGGATGCGGCCAAGGACGCCATCATGAGGCACATCGATGCCCCAGACGAAAGGGCAGAGGGTGTGGAAGGCGGCAGGGAGTACTCAGCGAGCTGCAGAGGGCCACCGCGGGGACAGGGCCCCACAGGGGCCGCAGTGACCACCGCTGGGGTTAGCGCGGCCATGCCCGGGCGGTCTGGCGCCGCCGTGAAGCACATGGAGGCCCCAGACGAAAGGGCAGAGGGCGTGGACGCCGGCAGGGAGTACTCAGCCATCTGCAGAGGGCCGCTGCCGTGCAGAGATGCTGGAGCGGCCGCAGTAAGCACCGCTGGGGCTAGCGCGGCCATGCCCGGGCGGTCTGGCGCCGCCGCGACGGCAGCGACGCTGCCCACAGGAGGTGCTGGCTCATCATCTGCCGCAAGGCGGTCGATGGCGGAGGCGCTCAGGCCGAGGGACGCGTCCTCTGGCATCCGCGCCATCGCAGCAACCACCGGGACCGGCTGCGGGGGGTCAGCAGTCGCGGCCGGTGGAGGATCGGGCGCGGCTGCGCCTGCACATGCACGAACCGTGTCTGTCACTGGTGCGCTCCTTACATGCCACCACGTGGCGTACAGACGTGCTGTGCACGCTGTGAGCTCTGGGACGGTGCCGCAGATGCTTCCAAACGAACTCAATGCACGGGCGCAGACACGGCGCAGGCTGAGGAGCCGGGTAGTGGCGGGCACACCTCGGCGGTGGTTGTGTACCGCGGCTGGAGGGGTTGGAGCCGAGGTGCGGCCGGTTCGCTCCGGCGCGGAGCATGCCCGGGTTGGCATCGCCAGCGAGCGGGGGACGACGGGCACTGGTGGCGCAGGCGCCGGCAGCTGCATGGCGTCGCGGCGGGCCTGAAACAAGTCGACCATCGCCTGCGCGGTGGGGCGCTGCACCGGATCAGCGCTCAGCGCGGAGCACAGCAACGCCGCGACCTCCGCATCGTACTTGAGCGTGAGCCACGGCCCAAGCACGCCCGCGTCGGCGTGAAGCCGGATGCGCGCCGGTGTCGTGCCTAGCAGCATCTGGCACGCCATGACTGCGACGCCGTAGATGTCCAGCGACGGGTGCGCCAGCAGCGGGTTAGATGCGTCGCCCACGAGCGCTGCGACCTCGGGCGCCATGAATCCAGGAGTGCCATGCTGGGCGATCATGCGACTGCCGACGCGGTGCGCGAGGCCCCAGTCGATCAGGACGGCCGAGTCAAAGTCCCCAGGGGACCGGAACATCGCATTGACAGGCTTAATGTCTAGGTGCACGATGTTTTTGGCATGTGCGTGTGCCATGCCCTTCAGGACGCCCAGCATGGCCGGCACAAAGTGCGGTTGGGCTAGCGCCGGCAAGTTTTCGGGGTTGTCGACACCGCGGCGTTGTGCCAGCCTGTCGCGCTCGGGCAGCACACGTTCGAGGAGATCGTAGAAAGAGCCTCCGAGGCAGAACGGAAACGCGATCTCGTTTGCGAAGCCGTCAATCGGCGAGTCGATGCAGTCGACCTGCAGGACATGCGGGTGCGCCCCGAGGTGCAGGGAGACCTGGTGCTCCTTCCAGAGCGTCCGCCCGGCTAATCCAGAGGTCGCCTGTTTCGTCACTGTGAGCCGTTTGGACTGCACAATGGCGAACCTGACCTGCAGGCAGGGGTGCGATGAGTTGTTGTGTTGGCTTCAAGCCAGCATTGGCACCTGGCGCGATTGTGATTGAACAGTCCTCATGGCGGGGTAGAGGGCCTCATATGGCATGCATGTGCCTACATCTGGAAGCTCCGGGAGGAGATGTCCCGCCAGCAGGATAGATAGAGCACGATGAGCTTGTACAGTAAGGAGTGCGTGGGACACGGATGGCAAACAGCCCGGCATCGCCAAGGCGTTAACGCACAAGCCGGTTCAAGGAAAATAGGCACGTGGAACGTAACAGTCACCTAAGAATAACCGTTTAAAGCCACACGGAGTTGTGAGGATAGTCTGGGCCTTGTGAGTGCGGGCTCGAGCGTCCCAGGCTGCGCACGCCCCCCCGAGACAGCATGCGTCGACGCTTGTTGCAGCCTGTGGCGTGTGTGACAGATACTGCGCCACAATGACAGAAATGACAGTCTAGGGCGCCCGAAAAGGCAGAATGCGTGGCTCAGGGCCATCATAGGATGAAGATCAATGGTTTTGGAGGTGCAAACTGCGTCCGGATTCGTGACACGTAACGAGCTGGCGAGCGACATGCCACGCAAAAGTGAACCAGATTAGCTCATAACAGGTTTTACAGGAAAGATTGGAAACATGGAGTGCGTGGGACACGGATGTCAATGTAACAGCCCGGCATCACCAAGTAAACGCACAAGCTCGCACAAGGAAAATAGGCACGTGGAACGCAATAGTGGTCCTAGAATAACCGTTTAAAGCCACACGGAGTTGTGAGGATAGTTTGGGCCTTGTGAGCGCGGGCTCGAGCGTCCCAGACTGCGTACGCCCCCCGAGACAGCATGAGTCGACGCTTGTCACAACCTGTGGCGTGTGTGATAGATACTGCGCCACAGTGACAGGAATGGAACTCTAGACCGCGCGAGAAAGCAGAACGCGTTGCTCAGGGCAATCATATATATAGGATGACGGGCAATGGTTTTGGAGGTGCAAACTACGTCCGTGACACGTAACGAGCTGGCGAGGGACATGCCACGCACAGATGAACGAGCTTAGCTCAGAAATGGTTTCATAGAGGCATTTGATTGATACATAGCTGTATGCAAGAGGCATCATACCAGGCCAAACGCTCCTGTCCCAGCAGTCCGCCCGTACTTTGTGAGACCGGGGAGTAATAAACCGGGATCATTCATGGCAACTAGTGATCTTCAATGGACCGAAGGCGATTGGTTCGCGGCGACGGTGCTGGACCACAGATGGTATGGCAAGGAGCCTTGATCCGAAACAATACAGCTGCCCCAATGCCCACAGCAAGACTTCCTCCTGCACACACACATGAATGAAATCCCACAGCATCTGTCTTTGTGAATATGAGCCTGGGTAACGACCAGAGCGTGCGCAACAGCGCTGCATGTCGGTGCGCCAACGGGTCGGAGAGCTGGCCGCAACGCTAGGAAAATGTGCAAACGAGCAAATCAGGTGCAAACCAGCAGCTACCTCACGCGAGGGCTACTGCAGCTGCTGGTACTTCACATGCGGTACACGTGTACATGTATACAGAAGATGGCACGCCCAGATGGCGCCAGTGCGAGAATCACTGGCAAAGACAAGCTAAATCGCAATCTTCACAACATCTACTGCAACTTCGGCACCTGGGCGAATGTTTGTGCACATGTATGTACATGGGCGGTTGTTCGTGGTTCTCGAGATCGCACTCTCCGAGATCGCACCCTCTGAGGACGAGCGCTACAACGCGTGGCCTAAGATATCATCGGGTGTCATCGTTATTTTTCAGCTTACTTGAGATGACGGACGGCTTGGCTTGATGGTATAGATCACACCGAGTAGTGGTAGCAGAACTAGAAGTACAGGCCGAACACGCGCATCACACTGAAGTTAGGTAGTGGTCGATTCTATCATAACTCCCGACAGCTAGCCCTCTAATTTATCAACACTGTTCGCCTGTGCCGTTCGCAACTGCAGCCAGTGAGGCCGCCGTCACCATGCATTATCAACACGAACTTCATGACACATTGACAGACACTTGTAGCCATTGTGAATCTGGTGTTGCTGACGCTTACGTATACTGCTACATACTCACCGATATAACGTAGCAACGTAGCAAGTCAAGCCCTAGTAGCAGGCTAAATTTGTACTCAGTCGACTGCTCTGCGGCTGACTTTGTAGCGGCTGACTTCGCGTAGCAGTCGACTTTGTACTCAGTCTGCCTAGTATAAGTGCTACGTAGCACCTACTAGGCAGTAGTAAGCAAGTAGTTACAAAAGAGTACAAGGGCAAACCCACAGAGTGAACCAAGTCATGGAATCAGACAACAGCAGCACAGGCTCTTCACTAGTAAGCAAGTTATAATTAATAGTTATAATTAATTAGCCTGAATACTAGGCAGTGGACAGCTGCAGACTCCGTCAGTCCACATCACAGCACAACTTTTTTTGTAGATATCAGTGATTGCTACTCACAAATACAAATACACATGTTTCCTTTGTCAGCGAGAAGTAAACAACACCTTATATACAGTAATTACTGTATAGCAAGTGTGGGTACATGCGTATGTCTCGTATGCGCAAAGTGTGACGCGGCCGGAAAAAAGTATAGTGTCATGTCGAACTGAACAGTTGATCATGGCATGACGTGTCATGCGTCACTTCGAGTATAGACATCGTCACACAAAGCAGCGCGTACAGTGGCACTGCTGCCGAACTAGAGATAACAGCAGACCCAAGACAGCACTCACAAAGAGAATAATGTACGCACCTCTGTGCGCTGCAAGTCAGCACTTTTCATTGACCATGACCTCCCGAACTAGTAGATCTAGAAGCGAAACAAGGTTCAAGCCGCTACGTGGTGCAACCATGATCTTTACAAATCAGTAGTTACAAAAGAGTACAAGGGCAAACCCACAAAGTGGACCAAGGTCATGGAATCAGACAACAGCAGCACAG
>JAUMHO010052704.1:0-31396 GCA_032360965.1 Ulva armoricana
GCATGGAGCATAACGCATCGGCCGCATGCACATGTCCCTTAATTATTACTCCAGATAGGCAGCGCGCTGCGCGCAATAAGGACCTCCCTGAGGCAAGTCCTATGATGATTGTCTGGTGCCGTTTGCATGTCTGGCGACTCCGGTCATTTTCCACGCATTTTCGCATATCTCGACCGCTCCTGTCGATATTTTAGGGCGCACAGGCAACATTGATGAGAATGGCAAGCTATTGTGTGAATAAAATGATGACGGTGTGCTGGCGGTTAACAAGTGCGCTAGGTACCCGTAATCAGACAATCTACTTGCCCTTGGCTGTGACATTGAATCTGAAATGCATGATATCGCCGTCACTCACGACATACTCTTTACCCTGTTGCCGGAGTTTCCCAGATGACTTGACGGCACTCTCATCGCCAGCCTCTTTCAAGTCATCATAAGCCATCACCTCGGCACAAATGAATCCCCTCTCAAAGTCTGTATGAATCGCTCCAGCTGCTTGCGGAGCCTTGCTGCCTTTCCGAATTTGCCAGCACTTCACCTCGTCTGGACCAGCTGTGAAGAAATATATAAGCTGAATTGCAGCAAACCCAGTCTTGATAATCTTTTCAATCATGGTCTTTACTCCGGCCTCCTTACATTCCTGCACAGGTAGTGATTACTCAAGCACACATGCAGCCTGGTATATACACATGCAGCCTGGTATATACACGGTCAGACCCCAGGAACCTGCATTGTAGACAACATGGCTGACGTTCAGTGCATTGAAAATTTTCTGTTGGAACCGTGTCCATTCAGTCGCAGTTGCACAACACCCTGTCCCACAGGCGACGGAACACTGACTTGTGATGGTCGCTCGCACCTGCTCCTTCTCCTCGTCAGTGAGGTCATAAATCCTCTCCTCAAACGCTGCTGAGTATGGAATGACCGGATCTCCACCGTTGGCTTTGACGTACTCCATCACCTTGGGAAGGTGCTTGTTCTTCTTCCGAAGGAAATCTTTTTCTGACATGTTGACCAGGTACACCACAGGCTTTGCAGATATGAACTGTGTCCTATTAATGAAGTCGACTTCCTTCATATTCCAGTCAGTCACATGACGCACATCTTTTCCAGCTTCCAGTGTCTCCAGTACTCTGGTTGCAGCCTCTAGATCTTCTTTCTCGAGCTTTGTGGCACCTTTCTTTCCTTTCAGGCCCTAAAAAGCAGCTGGACATCAGCAAGCCGGTAGCCCAGAAAGGAATTCTGATTCCAAGCATTCAGTCAGCACGAATTTTCACCACAAATCAATGAGTTCTGTGCACTGAGATTGCACTCGTACTTTCGAAGGTACAAGATAATGGTATCCTAAATTCAAAGTGGCACAGAATCCAGTGTGGACACAGTTGAGTCTCACTCAGGGCCGCACATCAATGAATTTTTGTACACGCTCAATATCTTTTGCACGGAGCTCAGCATGAATGATGTTCATGTCATCAACAGGGTCCACTCGGTCTTCTACATGTGTGATGTCCGGGTCCTCAAACGTACGTAAAACGTGGAAGATGCCGTCTACGGCTGTGATGTTGGCCAGGAATGCATTTCCCAGGCCCTCGCCCTGTGCTGCCCCTCTGCACAGCACTGCACCTTGCTAAACCAGTGCATGCTGTGATCGTGCGGCAACGCTATTATCGTATCCCGCTCATACTGCCCAGAGTTGGATTATCAGGCAACTATGACACTCCAGTGTGGGTACACGACATGCAATCTTGATTCAATACATCACCTTGTGGCCATCGACAGCAGAGTGTGGTAACACACTGAAATGACATGCGATCGCCATACTGTCACTAATGTTCTGAGCAGTTTCTTTCGTAAGACGCGAACGTGTGGCAGGCTGAGACAACTGGGGAGCTTGTGGCATACTTCACCAGTCCCGCAATGTCCACAACTTCGAGGAATGCCGGAACTGCACTTTTGGGCTTGTACAGCTCGACCAGCCACTTGTACCTATCGTCTGGCACATTGACTCGAGCCTGCGATGACAACACGGAGCGATGAGTCAATCATAACCTTGTGTTTACTGCATATGCACTCCAGGACGAGTTGTATGACCTCCTGCCGCGATCTGTAGGATGCCATCGGTGGAATGCGGGAGTGGGGTTCAAAAAGGTCCTGGCAAAACATACAGCATGAGAATGGGCAGCTTCCACTCTCTTAGCTACCCAGTGGACCATCAGATGTTCCAGAAGCGTACATGGTTCGGTTCAATGGTGCAGAAAGGAAAGTTCTCAGCGGGGATAGCGAGCTTTGTGAGGAGATTGAAGGTAGTGCTCTTGCCAACATTTGGGAGGCCCACAATGCCAATCTGCAATGTACCTCCTCTCAATCGAAGCCATTCTGAATCGAGGACAGCGGTCTAGGGCTAGCAGACTCAACCGCATTGTAGCCGATTGAAGGCCAGAAAGAGAAGCGAAGATCTAGATGAGAGGCAAGCAATTGCCGACGAATATCTGCGGGATTTAGATAGTCAGCAACTCCTCACCTTCAAGTGTGAGCTGAAACGCCCCAGCAGCTGCTGTTCTTCAACAACTTCTTTCTTCTTAGGCGGCATGACGGGTTTACGTCTTCAATCGCTGCTGAAACAAAATGACAATCAAAGACGGTGCGTGCGCCGTGCTGGTCCGCTACGGTGCTCTGGAAAAACCGCAGCAGCCAAAGAAAGCGGGAAAATTGCTCCATACGAAAGATAGACTGTAGTCAAGCACTGGCATATGTTGGTTCGCTGCTTGTGGCCACACCTCAAGTCTTGGCCGGCATGCCTCGGGACCTCCTTCGAGAATCTTCGTGCAGGACGTCGCCGCCATCCATGTGAAAGTCGATGACTCCAAAGCATCAACGTGGGTCAGAGTAAGCGTACAGCAGACTACCCCATTGGCACAGATAGTTGTTGTTCTAGAAACATGTCTCGAGATATTGCAACAAAGCTGCGAACCTTAGTGGTGCTCGGGGCACCGGATCCAGTTGGGGTTGAAAGTCAATGGCACCTTGGCTGCGCTGAGCCAAACATGTTGCAGCCGCTGCTGTTGTTCCACTGGTCTGGCAACACAGGCAAGAGCATGTATCGCACATATCCCGCAAGTAGAGCACTATTCCAAATACCAGCCTACCATGACCCCATTATTATTGCTATCAGGCAACCATGTAAGCCCACTGGCCAGGCATCACATTCCACACCGTGCACCCCAATCAGTGTGTGACCACCAATGCTACCATGCTACACTCGTAGCATGGCGCGTTACAAGAGGATGAAAAGGAAAATTGCTACCCACGGACTAACCTGTAACTGCAAGCAACAATCACTGCTGCCAGGGCAGCTTATGCTCGCGCTCTCGCAGCCATCTCAGTGAATCTGGCTGCTCCTCGTCTTCATCGTCAGCTGCCGCATCTACTGCCTGCCCATGCACACCATTACCGCTGACTACCTCACTTGAAGCTCGCTGATCCCCATGAGTGTCAAGATCTAAATGCATGGCAGCTGTGCCTGGTGGAGACTGAACTAACATGCTGCCGCCCGCAAGTCCATTGCCTGCCTCTCCGTCCGTGTCACTAAAACCGGACTCAGAAGATAGAGCGTCCGTGACAACATGCCCATTCTGGCTGGTGTCAAACATCTTCTTCTTCCACTCTGCAGCTGTCGGAATGGCCAGGGAAGCGCCGCCGTCTGCAACAACTCTCAACCTGTCAAGGTCAACGTTGTGGTGAGCAAATGCACCACTGCTAAAGCCGTTTGCCCCCACACTATCATCTGGAGATGCACTGCCTATTTCAGGCACCCCCATGCCATGTCCACTACCATTTCCGTCCCCATGTCCTGCGTGACCAACCAGCGGACGCTGTGCGGGCACCATGCCATCTACTCGGGCGGGCTCGTGCAGGGCTCCAGCCGTTGTGGCATCCCTGCCATTCCCCGAACTGCTGCCAGCCACATCAGCCACAGCTACATTCTTCAGTGCCGATAGCGTGTTGTCAGGGCGAGCAGGGTCGCCAGTGTTGCCAGTGTTGCCAGGCCCGGTGGCTGCATGAGCTACACCACTCCCTGAAGCACTTCTGGACACAGCCCCACGCCGAGTCGAAGCTGCTTGACCCGGGTCACGGGAAGAGCCTGCCACCGTGTGGCCCGGAGGCCCACCGTTGGCTGCAGTAGATACCGCGACCAGGCCTGCTGTTCCAGTGGCGCCTGCACCAGATATGCCAGCATCGCCACCACTGTCGCCGTTTGCGGCTGTGACAGGCCCAGCAGTTCCCTCAGGGGCCTGTGTTGCCTCCGCTGCGGTGGCTTCTTCCGCAAGGCGTTGCTGCTTTGCCAGTGCCAGCTGCGTGGACTCGACCTGCCCCTGCAGCTTTGCCACTTTCCGCTCAAGCGCACTTATCGTGTCCAGTGCCTTATCCTGGCTCGCCAATACTCCGTCCAGTGCCTGCTGCACCTGCTGCTGCGCTTGCGCTTGCCCCTCCAGCGAGTCGGCCTGCACGAATTCCAGCAATGCTTGTGGCTGTGCTATGTGCCTCTGGTGAGGAACCTGTAGAAATCAAGGTACACATCCGCTAAAGCAGGCCTCGTGCCAGAGGTACCGTGATGACACGGCAGAAGATGCAGCCTGCCATGGAGCACCTGCCCAACACCACCTGAGCTGCTGCTGGACAAAGCAGTCAAACTTGGGTGCTTGGAAGCAAAAAGCTCCTTCCTCCATGGTGACAGAGAGTTCATATTTGGCCGAGGCACGCAGCCATGGCTTCTGGCACGTGTCGGACGAGCAGCAAAGAAGAACCCACCTGTGCTTGCAGCTTGGATACTACACCCTCAAATTTGGCACAGTACGCGCGGGTTTGCTGCAGCTCCTGTAGCATATCCTCAAACGCCTTTTGGTCACTTTTCAGCCGTTTCTGCAGAGGCGACAGCTTTGGGCGGCGCGACCTTGACTGTTTGGCTTTCGGTGCCCTTCCTTCGTTCCTCTTGGGACGCCGGGGACTGATCTTGTGGCTGTCACGAATGGCCTGTTCCTGCCGCGCTCGGTACTCTGGATCCTGCCATTTCTTCTTCATGGCGTCAGCACAACGCTGCCGGGCTCGCTCCTTTGAGGCCTGCAGTACCTCCACAGCTTGCAGTGGCACTTAGTGCAGTAACAACAACCCGTGGCTAGTCTTCATCATGACGTCACAAATGCTGTTTCACGGAAGCTGTAGCACAAGATGCTAACATTTGACCGGCTGCACACCTTCAGCTCCTCCTCGGTTAGCTTTCGGCGGACTTTTCGTTTAGCTGGATCCCGGTTTGTGTAGACAACGCTGCGTCTCCACCCCACTCTGCGGAAACCTATAAGAGCGCTACAGCCGATGTGGCAATGGAACACGGCCACACCAGTTGTTGCCACACTGTTGGACGTTCTAGTGCGAGACCCAAATGCTGTTTTATGCAGCTGAACCCCAAACCTCAGTTTTATTTTTTCGTTTATTTTGGCTCTTGATTCAGGTGTCTGAGGTATGTATTTGTCCCGCAGCTTTGCAATGACAGCAGGGTCCTTCATAGCCTTGGCAACACCCTCTCGAATCCTTGCAATTGTGCCTGAACATCACTTGCAGATCTGTTGGAGGAGAGCACAACCCTCCTGCTGCTGTGACAGCTCTGTTGCACTTGTGATACCTGGACTGCAGCCAATGCTACACAAACTAACAGCCAGCCACAACAGCAAAGGTACCCGCACCCGGCTTGTGGTGTTTGCCAGTATTCCATGGCTTACGTCCTTTGTTGGCAAATGCAATGCGTAATCTGCGCAATTTTTCACCCGTAGCGGCGTCCCCGAGTGACTTCTCTCTCTCCCTCATGCTGGTGATTGCCTTGTGGTCCAGGAATTGCGAGTATGGGCTGGTTTCCAGCAGATAGTCAACTACTGGTGTACCCAGAGCTGATATACTTGCCTCAATCATCTCGCGCTCTTTCAACTGAGCTACCGTGGTCTTGCCATGCACGATGCAGCTCGAGCGAAGGGTTGCCGCGTTTACATGTGGCGCAGCCACGGCTCGCAGCCGCACAGCAGGCGTGTGGTGCATACTTTGACCCAAGAACATTGCCAGCCCCGGTGTGATGCAAACCAGGGACGGCGTGAATTGAGCGCATATATGCGATCAGCGTACACGTTGTGTCGCCGCTGATGCTGAAGGAGCGACAGAAAGTCCACACTGATGGCACTCAATATTTCTCAATCTCACGTTTGGCATCGTGGCTCCCAGGTGGTGTTGTGTTTTGCGTTATGTCTATGGCATGGTGCTACGTAAAAGCATGCTCATCTTGCAGGGTGGCACAGCCGTGCGCCGCCCAGTGCCGCCAAACGTTGCGGCGATGGATCATCAAGACCAAGCTCGGCTAAAATTCTGATGAGAGACATTTTCACACGTGATACAGCCCTGTGCCATTCGCTCAGACTTGGACTCATGTCATTGCTGTGTCTTTCAAGACTCATACTTTGTCCAGGAACGTACTTGCAGCGGATAGGGCAACATGTTGACAGGGCACGTGCAAGGCTATGGCTTCCCGGCAGCCGCCGAAGCCGACTCTGCCACCTGTGGCACTAGACATGCGTACTGACAATTCACACGAGGATTCCTGCACGAAATTGTTCGAGCAACTTTTTAGTTTTTCACTGTCACATCTGGTTGCATGGACGCGAGGACTGGACAATGTAGGACGTGCCGCAGCTTGCGTCGGTCCCGGAGGTGTCATCCCATGTCCCCGCTTGACCTAATGCCGTGTTCAACGTTGAAATGAGCAAATCCTTGGCATGCCTTGTCTCTGTTCGGGTAGATTTCAACTTCTCAGATCCTTGCTACGTTCTCCAGCTGGCGTCAAGTTTTCACCGGGAGCGGACGGAATGCGTTTTGGCTGCTGCGCTTTCTAACAACCAAATCAAGATCATCAACCACAGCTTGACAGACCTTCAACCTATTTGCTCTCTGGAAGGCCACTCTGACCGCGTGACTGACGTATCCCTGCCGATTGCGCATTCTCCCTGGCTTGTGTTGAGCTCCTCTGAAGACAAGCAAGTCAAGCTTTGGGACACACGAAGTAGCCAAGCGGCAGAGCAGTATGTCTTTTGTGAGTTGTTTCTGCCTGATGGATACTGTTTTGTGTTTCTTCATAGCTGCCAAGCTTCCTGGTAGTAGCAGGCTCGTGCAGGTACACATGTGCGGCTGGGGAAGTGTATTCATGCTCTGGATCTGATCACGTTGTCGCTGGAGGATCAGATGGCTCGGTCTGGTTTTGGGACAGGCGCAATCAAAAAGTCCTGCAGACGTTTGATGACAGCCACATGGACATGGTCACTGTGTGTAGATTTCATGCACACCGTCCCTCCATTTTCTTCTCGGGCTCAGATGATGGACTTGTTGCAGCGTTCGATTTCTCAAAAGGTGTCAGTGAAGATGATGCATTCCTTGTACGTGCTCAGGTTCAACATGCGATGTCTTGTGTAGTACACCATTTTTACCTGCGGTCCACGCATCCTAGATTTCCCTATGTACTGGCACCCATACGCAGAACAGCATGCTTGTCTGCTCTGTGTGGCTTTGTGTGCTTGTGGCGCCTACACATTTGTGCGCACAACCACAGCGTTACACACCCTTCCCGTTGATCTCGTACCAGCTCACCACGCTGAATCTTATGTACTGCACTGACGCATGTTTAGTCAAGTGTTGCATTCTTAGTAGTCAGATCTCGATCCAAGCACACCCAGGAAATGCCCCTGTGTTTACTGTTGCGCTTGCAGGCAGCACTGAACATACGAAACTCACCTGTCCAGCTATCGTTTATCGGACCAGATGATGGCATGTTATGGTGTCGAACGGCAGCTGAGAGCCTTCACCTGTGGAATTGGTCACAGAGTGTGTCAGAGCAGGCAGGTGACCACATGGCTGTTGAAGAAGATCCAGGAGCAAAGCCTGTCAACTGTGATATCATGGAGATTCGGGAGCACCTCAATGCTGCACTGCGGCATGATGTGGGAAACTTCAAGGGACAGGTGCACACCATTTCTCATCAACTCTTGATGGCACACCAACTCTAGGATCTGGTTGTATTGCTTGTGGTGGGTGAATGCTACTGTGCGTGCTGGTGGTGGATGTATGATGAAAGGGCGAGGGCATTCCTTGCAGAGCCCGCTGCAACCTTTTGTTGAGATTTCAATGGTTTGGTACAGCTGTGAATACCCATATCAAAATCTCCTCATGGTGATTACGGCTGCGTCGTTCCCGATGCCCCTTCTGGTATGTCACGGGAGCACATGCGTGTGGTGATCTGTACTTGTGACAAGCTCCATCACACATAGAATTCTTTAGGCAGAGTCTATAGGCACAATCTGGCAGCCACAGTGCCCACCTAGTTGAATGCAAGGGTGGACAAGTATGCATATGCTCGAGGTGGACTGACATCAAGCGTTTCGATCAGTCTTCTCACCACAATGTATCTGAGGCGCTCAAATCATCAGAAGTGCCCATTGCCATTGCTGTTCGTATGATCGCTGTGTGGCTGTCTTAAGGGATCATAACTGAAATAGATGAAGGTTTGTGCGTGTGCATGCGATGTTTGGCTGTCACTTGGTGCCAAAGGAAGCAGAAATGTCAACGTCCAGTGGGTTGGTGGACCTAAAGGGATGACTTACTTCCTGCATGTGGTGCAGGTGGACTACATTGTGTCATGCCACCATGCTAACAACGGGGGCATGTTCGTTGTTGCCGGTAGCAACGAGGGCTCGCTTTCCCTGTTCCAGTTGAGTGGTGCTGACATGTCGTCCCTGACAGTTGGGAGGGTGGCTATGCACCTCTGTGGTGGGCACATGGATGTGGTGCGCCTCTCCCGTGCCAGCAAATGCACTGAGCCGTGTTGTATCTTGTCTTTCAGGTCAGTGAAAATGTTATGCGTCAGGTACCGCTTGGATCAGCAGGCATAGTCCGCTGTTATAAATGCCTGCCACAGCTGTGAATGACAAGGGTGCCCCGGATTCTAGCAATGCTGTGGGAAGAGGCGATGTGATATTCTTAGGCAGGTTCCAGATGCTGTGTTATGATTGATTGTCGATGAGTGGTACGGTTTTTTGCAGGTTAGGTCAGCCTTGTTTCATGGTGAAATAATAGTTACAGGGGGTGAAGATGCTAGGATATGCTTGTGGGGAGACCCTGATGCACTGGAGGAGCAAATGTTGCAGAGTGCTTTTGACGGGGCAGGGGGTGCTGTTTCTGCGCCTTCTTTAACTCCACCACGGCACAAGCCATACTAAGCTGAATGTGATGGAGTGGTGCTTCAGCCTGCGAATCACAGTTTCTGTTGTATGGAAAGACGTGTGTACCACTGTCTGTATGGTCACACACAAAGTTGGTGCACTGTAGCTGCACGCTCCACCTGTGTGATGGATGTGGGGGTGCACGCTCCCAGAACCCCGTGTTGAGTTTATATGAGTTAATAAAGTATTGGCGGTGTGTCGCAGATAGGTGTTGAGCTGAATTGAATTATGGTTGCATTTCAATGACAGTGGCCGCATAAATTATCTGGACATATACCCCAGAGTGTAACAATTATGTGATCAACCCCCACAATTGCGTGCCAGCCTAACAGTGCAGTTGGCGTCATGATGTGTTGCATCCCTTGTAGCAACTAGTGTACAGCGAAAGTATCACAAGTGAACCAACCCGCGAAACATGGGACTGTGATACGACCAGCCGTCACCAAGGGACCTGAACAGCTCATGCAGGGTCTGGTCAGGCTACTAAAACCTGCGGGTAGTAGAAGCAGGGTTCTGGGTATGTATAATGTACGGACTGCTGTACATCATGATAAATGGGCATACCCATGCCCGAGTCAGTTGCGGCCACTTCGAAATGGTGAATTCTCTGGTGAATCGTGATATGCCACGGCTTACATTCGTAGGTTGAAAAGCCTTATCGGCACTATCGCACCTGTGTGTGGACGACGTCACCTACAGGCATATGGCCTTATGTTTGTGATGGTGCTGGAGGCTCTTTGCTACTAACTTTGCAGTCTTTGATAATGCCGGCCAACTGTTTCGCAATTGCTGGAGCACCACAAAGCACTCTCCTGGCCATCACATCAAATGGTGCCCCTGTTGGGTCAAGAACTGTCCCGCCTGCCTCTGTCACGATCACTGAGCTAGCTGCAACATCCCAGGGACCGCCAAAACCTATTTCATAAAACCCATCAAGGCGCCCCATTGCCGTGGACACCATGTCTAGTGCACATGACCCTAGAGACCGAATACTACGGGATGCTTCGGCAGATTTACACACACGGTCGAAGATAGCCGTCACACTTTCATTATCACGCAAGGTACCGATCTCAGTTGCAAGTAGTGCCTGCTGAATGTCTTGTGCATCAGATACCTGAATCGGGCTGTCATTGAGTCTGGCTCCCCCGCCATCAACCGCAGTGAACATCTCCTTCAGAATGGGGTTGTACACAACCCCCACCACCACCTGCAAAAACGTCACCAGGTGAGCTCATAACGAATAGTAGCAACTGATCGATCAAAGTAGTCAATTTGTACCTTCTTGTCAATTGCAAGCCCAATGCAAACACAGATGAACGGAATCTTGTGAACAAAGTTGGTTGTGCCATCAACAGGGTCAATGATCCATGTTGGAGTCGCTGTTAGTTCAGCTGTGCCATTGACTGACGAATCCTCTTCTCCGATGAAGGCATGGTCTGGAAACTTGCCCTTGATTTGTTGCACAATCACACGCTCGCACTCTTTGTCTGTTTCGGTGACCTGCACAGCCATTATGATGGACTGCGGGCCATGAGAATAGCCGGGATGTGATGGTTGCAACCAGGTCGTCAAAATTTTACGTATTCATCCGCACCTGAACAAGCTCGTGACCTGGGGAATATGTATAGGGACACAAAGGAGACATCGCACTGCTGTGTAGATCATGGTTGACTTGATTCACAGCTCAGGCACGAAGTTTGTACTGTGTGCAGCGTAGGATCGTGGCGGTCACGCCGCGCTCTGCGCTGCAGCGGACGGACACGCAACAAAGCCGCACCAGATCAGCAGTACCTTTGTGCTGCACGTTGCGTGGCTTATCCCACGCGTCTAATATGACTTTTCCAGCGGATGTTGCAGCATCCACCGCAACATCAAGGTATTGTTGCAGGTCCATGCCACGACTCCCTGTTACAGCGGCGCAAGCAGGTCTGCAGTGGGGAAACAGTCTAGTCGGCTGATGGAGTGTACAAGCACGCAACATGACGCAGAGTTATCCACGGGCATATATGTGTACGCTGCCCCCACATTTCCGTGTTCATCCAACTTGCAGATGGTGGTGGTGAATGCATGGCCAGAGAGGAGTAGACGCGCCTGGGGTATGGAGAGAGACTCACTTGTGGCCACGCAAGCCAGGTTAAAGCGCAACCGATAGCGCGCGACCCAGTACCGCTGGGTAGAGACGATCCAATGCAAAGTTCGATGCAACAGGCAAAATGTAGACCACCAATAAGTGGCGCGACGCTAGTCAGAAGGTGATGTGAATTTGGCATCTCCTCTACAGCGTTCTTCGACTGCTTACACTTGTTCCGGCCAGTCACTTTTGTGTGCCTTGACGCAATGTCCAGCAAAGCACTCAAGCTCCAAGATGGCACTTCCATCATCTCGTGGAACACAGATTCAGTTTCAACATATACTTGTGATGGCGTGACACGATCGTTGCCTGGAGAGCCACACCCTTTGGGTTTCGAGGCACCCTCCGGGCTGTCACGCCTTGCTCAGCTCTCTGCAGCCCAAGCTGTGGGCATGCCATTCTTGTTCGCGTACTGCATGGATCAAGGCGGTCTGGTGTGGTTCTTTTGTTGTTGCGTTTTCATATAGCTTGGCAGCTTGTGTCACAGCGTGCTGGGGCACTTTCCCGTTGCAGGCTGTTCACCTGGAATTGCAGGTAGCGGACAGAATTATCACGCACCGTGGGGACAACTGCAATTGGCATAGTGCTGTCCTGAGGCTGCGCATGTCTTCTGTGCTGGACAACGCCCAAAAGGAGTCACTGCCACAACGATCCTTAGGTATATCCGCACGGGGGCGCGCAGCATTTCCGCACACACACAAGGGCGACACCCAAACAAAGCCCTCCATTACATTGAATGGTTCAGCTGACATAATCAGCCTCGACCGTATGGGCTTCCTGTCCCGTGCAAACTTCACACCAGGTCACCTCCCCTCCACCTCCGTTGTTCTTCGGAAAGACATGCAAGCAGGGCAGCGCATGACGTTCGCCGCACATGTCAACCGTCAGTTTGCCCATGCAGGCGGCTGGCATCAGGTACGCTGTACTCCCGAAATCAGTTCTGGTTCTGTTTGTGGTCTGAACAGGGACATCCCAGTCCGCCACCTGCTGCTGTTGCACCAGTGACGAGTATGTATACCTCAACTGTGCCCTAGGCGTACAGATGCCCCTCCTAAACCCGCTGTGTTCTAGCAACATGCATACCAGGTCATCGTTATGCCTTGCAGGTGCCATGTGTTGCCAGCGCTGACTGGGTAGCCAATGCACCGTCTTCCCCTTTCACAGTCCGTGCTGGGGTGTCACATGTATCAACTGACGCCAAGGATGATACTGCCTGGACATTCCCGACGCTGTCACACCATCTCTGCCTGCACAGTGCAGCTGTCATGAGTGCCTCAGTGACGACCCGGCCCCCTGGCAGCCGCGCGCTTGCGGAGGAGCCGCAGGGCAGTGGCGAGGTATTCGATCTGGAGAACCTGCGTGGAGAGGAGACGCCCTCAGAGCTCGTGAACGTCCGTCTGAGACTACCAGATGGCACGATTGAGGTATGCAGAGTCAAATATCGGCATGATTTTTCAAGCATTTCCTGCAAGAGCAGATTCACCACCCTCTAGCCTAGCAAGTGTTGGATCGGTCACTTTTGGGAAAACTTTTCAACGACAGCCATCAGCCATGGGTAGCCGTGGTGTTGAGGCAGCAGGCGCAGGCAGTGATTCTGGGGAGCATTGTGTTGATGTTTCATGTCTGCTCGTGGTTACGGTGATATTGTGGTGCAGAGCCTAGGTCCTCATCAGGGACAAATCACGATCGTGCACAAGCAGCAGGGCCCACGCTTGGCCAGTATCAGCTTGCCTGCCGGATCTGATATGACACTGCCTGCGGATCACAGTAGCCCAACCGCGGCAAGAGCACGGTCAGAGGGACAGCTGTGGCATGCGGAGAACTCATCTGCGCTGCCATCCTGCTGTGGTGGCAAAGGCCGCCCTGAAGTTGAGCCCTCTGACCCTGTAGACTCCACCGGAAAATCCCGGAGTCCCCCGCTCCTGCGCACAGAGTCCTGTGACAGTATTTTGCATGATGCTCAACGCACGATCAGCGAGATTTCCACAAAGTTGAAAGAGATTACGGCGCCGGGTGTGCTGGGGAAACTCCGATCAAGTGAAAAGACTCTAAAGGAAACAAGGGGCAAGGTACAGGACGCAAAGAAGAAGGTTGAGGGAAGGGGGCTGCAAACGGCAGTGCGGGGTGGGCAGCATGGGCTCTTTGCACGGCGCTCTGTACCATGGCTCTGGAATGTGCCTCCTGGCGTCAGTGCGTCAGTGCAGGCTGGAGCTGGTGCGAGGCTGCCGGTCGAACCCCAGGAGATTCTTGGGCTGCTCCGCGGCCGCGTGGGTGGCCCAGGTATGGACGGTCATGATGGCAACGGCCCTCTTTGGGAAACAGTGCTTGCCCCAGTAGCACGACGACTATGTGTGCAACCGCTGTTGCGTGCTCGGCTTGAGGGAACTTATGGTAGGTTTCGGAATTTGGTGGGGGACCATACAAGTGCAGTGTTGGAAGTCGAGGCCTGCAGCAGGGGAGTAGGGGCAGCCCAGGCTGGGCCAGATCTGCTGCGGTTGCGAAAGCCCGCCGGGCTGTGTCATGTTGTGTCGCTGTCTGCAAAGCAACAGATCGTAGGCCCGCTTCGTGCCTGTGCTGATATTCGGTGGGAGGTAGGTCCACATACGGCAGCTCAGGACCTTCCACGAGCTGATGGTGGGCATTTGCTCGGGAGAGTGCAACAGTACTGCAAAAAACTCGAAGCACGGCCAGCTGGGCTAAATATAGGGGTTGATTTCTCGTTTGGCGTAGCGAGGGCAGTCGCATGGTACTCCGTGCTGCGTAAGCAAGGGGTAATTGAACTCCGCGTTTGAGTTAACAGCGTGTGCACTTCATCTGAAGTCGCATGTAATTGTCCCCAGGGTCACCGGCATGTTGATGTAATGAAGCAAACCACCATTGCGCTGCGAAGGTTTTCCTTCACTGCAGCACGATCAATGTGTATACATGCGTTGCCTTCCCATGGTGGCCACAAGCACCATGGAATTGTGCGCAGGCGTCGTGTTCGATCATCTCCAGTCACACCAGCGCAGGTGGGCACGTTTAGCAAGTTGTAAGGTGAGTAAGGAGCGTAATGATTGCATATGGCCAGCAGTCGCTGTTCTTACACACGTCAATCGTTCGTGTCAAGCAGTGGAATCGTTGTCCCGGCACACGCCGTTCATTCACACAAAATGCCGCGATTCGAACCGCCGGAATGGGCGAGTCCACCGCAAACCATAATTTCCCTCCAGGTGAGATCTCGTGCATGCGTAGGCAAGCTACGTCTCGCTGGAATTAATATCACGCGCCCTGTTCCAGGTCAACGGTAGCACAGTCAAAGCAGATGAGAAGCCTTACTATGTAATGGGCAGGTGTGCAAACGATGTAGTAACCTTTTCCAAAATATGCAGCTTCACTGCGAACGAGACTGCTAGGCCAAGTTCAATTGTAGATACTGAGCATTGCGTTTTGAATGCGCAGCACGGACAGCGTCGTCGTTGATTAACTCCACTTGCGTGCAGAGATCAAGATTCTGTAGATATCCATCTAGACTCTGAAGCAGTCTCTCGAAATCATGCCGCAATCGTGCATCACACAACTGGGAAAGTCTACATTATCGATCTACAGTCAGTGTGTTCCACGTCTATGGAAATTTGATCCTGGACAGAATGTGCCACTGCCACTGGAAATTATTTCGTAGAGCTTCACCTATGCGTAGATCACGAACAGCATGATGATTGGATGAGCCATGCTGCAATTGATCTATCTGCTGCAAACAGCAGCATAACAAGTTTGTGTCCGTGTAGAGCCATGGTACCTTCATCAATGGGTCTAAGGTAGAAACATACAAACCAATAAAGCTACAAGATGGCCAAGAGCTACAATTTGGGGGCTTGCCAACGAAGTACATCGTGAAGCTATCGCAAGCTGGAAACGCAGGTGCTGTGCACGCTACCATAAGAAAACATTGGTGTCAAGGAAGAAATTAGCTGTGCACGCTGGCAGTGCCAACAATTATATGGCCTGCGCATCGATGAAACGCGTTCCAACTCGCACCTGATGATCAGATCTGTTGGTTTCGCTGTGGCGAAGCCTATGCTGGTCTTGCAGCTGGCGTGGGATCCCATCCCTGTCAGAGCACCACATCATGTCATCTGCACATGAGTTGAAATCAATCATACAGCGACTCATGCAGGAGCTCCTGTGTCCTATCGAGCCTCACATCTGCTGGTCAAGCACAGCAATGTACGGAACCCGAGATCATGGAAGGAGGATCCGGTCACGAGGACTGAGCAGGAGGCTTTGCAGATGATTGAAGGCTTTCATGCACAATTGGTTACTGGCGACACAGCCACGCTGCCTCAGCGCTTTGCTGATCTGGCAAAGGTAGAGAGCCACTGCAGCAGCGCCAAGCGGAGAGGCGACCTGGGAGATTTTGGGTGCGCCTCCGTCCTGCAAGCCTTCTCACCGTCCAGACCAGAGCGCTGTATGTAGCACTTGGAAAACTATGTGGGCACTACGTTATGACTTGAATTCTCCGGCACAGGCAAGGCCATTATATTTGGCTCCTCGCGAAACTGTCCTCACTTTACAGCTACATGATTCTCAGTTTTATCGTGGCATCCTCAATGGTTTGCTGCTTTTTCGTCTTAGCCTGATGGCGTTTTCCAGCCAGCAATATTATACTATTCCAGTTTCATAAGTTGGGTTCCCTGTAGCAGGCTGTGAACAGTAGGTCTGGTTGCATTGCACCTGCTCTTTTGCATTGTAGCTTGGCCTGAGTACAACGAGCACCAGCCCTCCGTTGCTTCCCCATGTCCGGTCCTCCCGCGTGGGTGCTCTTGCAACTATTTCGTCTCCAGCTCTCCGATATAATTCCCCGATATGTTTCCCCTATATATTTCCGATACATCCATCCGATAGGTCTCATTCGAGACCTTTGCGCTAAAGCATGATGCACCTGTACCCGCGCAACTCTTCGATGTAAGCATATATATCTTGCTGCAGGCCTGGACAGATGATGAAAGCATTTGAAGAGGCTACTGCAGTGCTAAGGCCAGGTGAGCTGAGCGGTCCTGTGTTCACAGATTCAGGAGTGCATCTCATCCTGCGGACAGCATAGTTTTCTTCGGGGGCAGTGGCTTGAATAGGCCGAAACTGGTTCCCGAGGCCGTGATTGATGGAATCAGAAGTTTGTTGCATGTTTGTTTTGCGGCTGTTCCGTGTTCATGGTTTCCATGCCTGTCAGCAGAAAGTTTGGTGATGCTGTGTCGCCCATCTTGTGTGCCCGGTCGTCACTGGTATGGTTGGGAGCTATGGTTTTATTGGCCGACCGATTCGACTTGTAACCGATCATGTAGTACAGCAGCACACCCGAACATCAGAATGCAGCAAAACACCAGTGTGATTCGAGCTTTATGTCAAGCGTGGAGTTGTACGTGTTCTAAACGTGCGAATCTACGACCAGCCGGCTCGACGGAATCGCCAGTGTGCTCGTAAGTGTATCCGCATGCAACGAACGCATGATGACCACAAACCAGAGATGGCATCATTTCGCGCTAGGTGCTGGCATGTACAGCGGTGTGGGATTCCCGCCGTGACAATTGTGAAGTCCAGTGCACAGCGTAGCTAGACAGAGCACGTGCTGTCGCCTTTCAGATCATAGCCTATATATCCTCACGTAACAAATAATTCCTTAGCATTCAATTCAGTTCCAACTGCCGACATGAGTTCTACAGATGTGGATGTGGAATCATTAGTGGAGGGCCTGCGTGCCTTGAGGGAGCAAGAAGTTGTTGAAGCCGGTGCGCACGCCAGCTCTTGCATTGCTCTGGATCAAGACCACCCCAATCCCCCTTCGAAATCCACTGTAGGTAAACATGGCTGTGATCGTGCAGCCCTAATCTCTATCAAGACCCATGCGGAGTCGCCCTCCAGCGTCACGTTCTTCAGCTCTCTGCTGTCGTTCAGCCCGGATTTGGACGAGTTATGGGCAGTATGGCACGCTCAGTCGTCACAGAGTACAGCTACAGTGACAACTGCAATGCTGGCTGCGTTTCATGCCCTTCTGAGCATGCAAATCAAGCCCGAACTGAGTAACAGTCAGGTGGATGCCGCCCTGAACCGCATTGCAACAACGCTGACATCCACCCAGATGACCCCATTCTATCGATTCTGCTCAAGTGGAGACCACACCAGGGCCAATTATGCCCTGCAACTCCTTGCCACTGCAGCATCATACTCTGCGTTCCACTGCATGGAGTTCCTGCACAATTTCAACTTTGCATTCAACATGCTGCCAAAGCTTGCATCTCCACCTCGCAGCAAGCCCCATGCTAGCTCTTCAGGCAAACGGTCAACAGCACCTGCCGTCACCACCGGGCACAGCAGCTCGGGTGCCAACTGGAATGACACGGATGTGGCAATGCAACACTCTAGGGAGTTGTTTGTGGCGCTAGCTGTGGCAGTGCTCCGCTGTGCCCCGCCAGGACCAGGCGTTGCAATGGCATTACATGCTCCACAACTGCTGCCGCTGGTGATGCACAACCTTGCTAGAGATCCACCGCAGGCCATTACTGAACTCTGCTCTCTCCTGCTGAGCAGGGTACTGTCACCAGGTATGCCTCTCTGCCAGATGCTGCGCACTGCACCAGCTCTGTCATGATGAAACAAGTGCTACATGTGTCTCCTGAGCAAGACATGACACACATACGTGCTGTACAGATGCATGCCCACATGTCTAAGCCGCAAGGTCTGCATGGGGCCTCACGTGTTCCTTCGATCACTGCAGCACTCATCAACTGCACATACACATGCAGCAGGGCATTTGCTGCTCGCTTCAGGTGAAGCACACAGGTCCTCAAAGGATGTGATGCTCATTGTTCGGCATGACCGTCGTCTCGCAACAAGCACGCCAGAGTGAATCGTGGCTGCAGTGCCGTGGCATGGATGCCTAATCAACACAGCATTGGTAGGTGGCATCCAATTTGCCACACAGACATCACTACCTGTCATATCGGATCGTTCAGCTGGTAGTGCTGCTGCATGTCCGCCATTGAATGCCCGTCACCTCTGCACCCGTTTCATCTGCAACAGTATCAGACACAGAAACGGTACCGACTGTTCTCACAGGTGCAGCTGTGGGAACTCATGCATGCGCAGTCCTCTTAGACGGGAAGAGCCTTTGGCAGCTTGCCCTCGTGAGCAGCGGGGCAGGGCTAGCAGCCGCCGCAGCCCCTGATCCTGATGGTGACGCCGCATCCACCCAGAAGCGGGATGCGGCAGCTGCTGTGGCAGGCGCTGTGTTGCTGCAAGCCGTTTCAGACCCAACCTATGGGCTCTGGGATGTGCCTTACAGCAGCAACGGCCAGCAGGTGGTGCTGTCCCCCGTGCGCCATGCGTGTGTCTCGCCCTACCCAGATTTGCCAGACCCTTTCGGCCCCGGCATTGGTACCACAAGTACCTCAGGTGCGCGTTACTGAAGATGCTTGATGGCGGCCGCAGTGGCCTGAAGATTGTGCTGTTTGGCAGCCAGTTCCTGGTATGCAATGGCAGGTGGCACCAGCATGCAGCCCCATGCAGTGCAGCCTTCCATAGTAGAGAGTTCAGATTGATGTAGGTGTAACAGATGGCGGCATGGCGGAGGACTGGGAAGAGCTCACTCGGGCTCTGTTGAAGAGTTTAGGGACAGACACCAATCCAGGAGCAGCAGTGGGCCGTGAGCCGGCCACGCTACCACATCACTGCACGTCATGTTCCCTAACATGCGTGCCCGGTAGGCAATGGATCCCCAAAAAACCGCTCTTGGGTGTGTTTCCTGCGCTTCCATGAGCCTCATGCAGGTCCACCAAAGCATGCAACTTGACTGATGAAATGGTTCAAGCGCTAGCAGGTGTACTTTGACTGCATGTGGCCATTCCCTGTCCGTACTCCTGCACTGGCCGCTCCCGCAGGCAAGCGTGGCCATGCGAGCTCAAACTGTGGCATCAAGCGCTCACTGTTGTGGTAGGTGCAGGGCTGGCGAAACGACTCCGCTTTCAGAGTGTTCCGTCCCACATGTGCCTCCTGATGTACCTCATCCACAAGTCTCCTGCGATGGCGACGTCGGTGCTTGGCTTCAGAGATCTGGCTCCTCACAACACCACGGCCGCTTCTGCTCGCCTGCGCTGTGCAGTTGCCACTGCCTGTCTTCAAACTGCATCCAGGGCAGCTGCTCCTCTGCACATCGCTCTGGCAGACGCATGGAAAACGCACAGTCGGGGGACACCTAGCGTTGATAGCACCCTACTGATCTCACGGTCACAAGTGTGTGCCTTTCTGGCATCTGTGATGCCACCGAACATTGCGAAGGTGTGTTGCCTACAGGCAGGCGCAGAAACGACTGTGTCATGACACCAGGACATATGGCCTCACTCCTTGGTCCACAAGCAGCGGCCCTCTGCACATGATTGCACAGCTTCCACTGATGGTTGATGCAGCCTGGGGCAGCGGCATGCAGCACGCATGGACACCCTGCTGCACTGCATGTAACTCGCATGTGCCTCAGGCGGCAGCCTACGTGCAGGGCCTCATCAATAAAGCCCTTGCGTCCACTGATCTCGCCATGGCGAAGTGCGCTCTCGATATTACGCATGAGCAACTTCGGAATGTCGCAGTAGTGTCTGCTGCCTTGCGAAACCTCTCTTCAAACACTTCAGCCACAAATCATGGTGAAACAGAAGCTGTGCATGCTGCACAAGGGGATGCTCGGTCTGCCGGTTGCAGCGGCCAGCAACGACACGGTTCCCCGCAAGAGGCTCGCCCATGGATCGATACTCTTGCTGCAAACGAGGTAGAGGTGTTAGTGGCACAGCACATCCGTGCTCACTGTCCCGGGCCAGCAGACCTGCATGGCCTTTTCCCTAAGTTGCTAGCGGCTGCCCTAGGTGTCGTCCGGCAGCGAGTACCTAAGCAGCAGAATGGAGCTGGCCCACATGGCAGTCATACGGGAAGCCAGACGCTATCGCCAATGCCTGATGACCAGGGGACAGCTTCTAGCTTGCAGTTGGAGGAAGAGCCGCAGGCGCTCATGGTGAATGTTGAAGGAGTGCAAGAGGACCCAGGGCAGCAGGCGGGTGATGGCAGCACAGCCTTGCATCAGTGGGGCAAGCAGGCTGCAGCAGACGCTGCACAGGTGCTTCTGGGGGTGTGCTTGCCCTTGCTCAATGTGGCGCTCTTAACGCTCCGACTACATGCATGGCTGTCAAACTGCCAGCACACCCGCTCGTGCTGCTTGCAGCAACGCCTGGTGCGGTGTGTGGGTAGTCTTTCAGGCGCTATCATCGTCTATGATGCCTCTTCCAGGCATATGTTCTGGAACATGTCACCACTAGATACGTGTGATTTCGTCGGTATCTCTCCATCGGTATCTCTTCGTCAGTATCCCTCAATCTCAGGGAACAGCACGTTGTATGGATGGGCATTGGACGTGCTTTTAAACCACATGCCTCATTGCATCTTACCACAAGCCATGTGCATTACCACAACCAATGTCCAAGACTGTTTGACCTGCAACGTATCGGCCATGGTGTCTGCATGAGGAGACACTCATGGTGCGGCCGTGTGGTGCAGGTGGTGGACGCCTACCTGCTGTGTGCCCCAGGTCTTTGGGCAAGTGCTGCAGCGTCTCCATGGAAGTTCCTGACCTACGCTCCTTCAGGGAAAAATGTAATGCAACATGTGCCCGTACCTCTGCAGAGATGCCTGCTGCAAGTTGTTGCCACAGCCCAGCGGCTACAGGTTCCGTGTCCAGAGAACCAAACCCACACAAGCACCTGGTCAGCCACGCATCTTGCACCTGTGCTGGCTCTGCTTGCAAACACTCGGGACAGAAGCATCACGGCCTTGTGTGAGGAGGCCATTCATGCCACTCTAGTGGCTCTGGGGCTGCACGCTAGCAATCACACTCTGGTGTGCAGCTTTCCCCTGTTGCCACTGCACAGTTCCTTCTTATGACATGCTTTGCCAGCTTATTTTTTCCAATATTGCCCATTGACTGCAGGCATCACTGCTGATGCTGCTTTGCCTAGCCTAGGCGCAGCGTCCTGTGTTGGGCATTCCACCGTTGCATCTGTCTTCCAAAGCTGTCTGGAACTGCTGGCTTGCAGTTAAATTGCGTGATGGCGGTGGATTGGTTCGGCAGGCTCCTCCAATAAGCTGCATCAAGATATCTGTTGTTGGTGGGGTGTCAGGAACATACTGCTCATGGTTATCCACCAAAAACGGTGCCCCTGGCAGTGCTGTGTGCCACAGGGCTGCGGGCCATTGTCTTGCCGATGCCAACACATGCCGATGTCAACATGTGCAGATGCTCCCATGGGTGCTCATGCTACCGCACGGTTGTTCTTCAGCGCCGCACAGCCAGCAACAGACTGCGATGTCGGCTGCTGTGTCAGACTTCTTCATGACAGCGCTGGCCAGTGCGTGCCGCCGGCCGCTTGAAGCATGGGGCCCCATAGAGAAAGTTGCACTGGCGCAGGGCAAGCCTCCCTCTGAGCAAGCCGACAGTGATCAGGTGCACACTGTGGCAGCGCAGCAGGTGCTCTGCGATGCCTCAGGGTCTGGGCTGCTGCTGCTGTTTGCAGTTTTCCGGGCGGCCCTGCGACGGTTTCGCAGGAGTGATGCGTCCACAGATGATGGCGGCCACCGTGGCACAGTGGCATCAGCTCACCGGGCGTTCCAAGACGCTGATGACATGGTATGGACATACGTGGCAGGAGTTGTCCGGCTGATCTTGCCTCACTCCAGGTTTTCTGAGGCCTTTGCCGCAGGACTGCTGGGGCTGGTGGTGGAGGAGCTGGAGGCACTATCAAGCAGATCTGCGGACGGGGCGCCACGAGTCGCCTGGACACATCAGGGCGGACACCTTACGCCGACCTCTGCCAACAGTCTCACCGTTGCTGCTGCTCAAAACACTTCAACTGCGTTCCTGAAGCTGATGGAGTGGCTGTGGGGAGCAGCGCTGGGGCGCGCTTCGGGGCATGGAATGCATGGCGGGGGGAAGCTCTCTAGCACTGGTACAGACACAGCAGCCAGTGATGGCAAGCCTGAAACAAAGGGCCCACAGCAGAAGAAACGGAAACGTCCAGAGTATCCCATTCGAGCTGGGCGCTGGATTGTGCCCATTTCTGGCCGGACGGCCTGCAGCTTCACGGTGCAGGCTCTATCCAATGTGCAGTCATACGAGAGTAGAGAGCAGCCTGCGGCTGGGTGCTTTTCGCATGCGCAGACTGCCCTGGCTTCGTTCCATAGCCATGGCACTGATGTGATGCTACCTGACTCCATCGTGGATGGAATCGCCTACGGTCTATACCACGGCGATAAAGTGGAGGCTGCACAGCACCTATTCAACTTCCATGACAGCCTGATGTGGCTGTTTGTGCTGCTGCGTCATGCATGCTCACAGATGTGCAGTAGTGACAGAAACGCAGCCTCTGACAGAGAGCTTCTGAGAGTGTTTAAAGCAGTCAAGGCATGCGCTGCGCAGCTGCCTGACGCGCACCTTCATCTTCTCAGCTTCTCATGCATAGCGCTTGTGAGGTGGAATCTAGGGGAAAGCCCCAGACATGACAGCAGAGCTTGCAATGGTGACGCTGAAGCGCAGCAAGAACTTGAGCTGTCATCAAAGAAGAGAAGGTCCTCTGGTAGGAGAGGGAACGTAGACAGCGCTGTACAGTGTGATGACGACGTGCGAGGGCTGCACGGCTGTGCTCTCATAGCTGCCGTAGCTGTCTGCGTTCAGAGTCTGGCGCGGGCCGGAAGCCACCAGAATGCTACTGGGAAGTGCTCAGATGTGTGCAGGGCTGCATGGAGCCTCGTCCTGGACCTGAGCCACCGCCACAGACAGGATGCCACACACGCAATCGTAGGCCCCGGTCAGCAGATCTGTCTGTCTGCAGCTCTACTGCTTGTGCAGAAGAGCCAAGGCATGCTCCCAGCTGGCAGTGGTGTCCGGTCCAACATCGAGCCTGGAAGCATTGTCATGATCCAAGATGGCAGAGGTCTCGAACACACAGCCTTGCTACTTGCTACAGCAGCTTCACAAGGACTGAGCACGGAGACTGCAACATCCGCAAAAGAGGAAGTCACGCAACCGGTGATGCTGTCCAGAGCAGCTGAGTCTGCGATTGCCGGTGATAACGTTGCCATCAGTCAGCTGCTCTCCCAGAGTGCCCATAGCATGCTCGTGTTGCTTCCTGAAGCTGCTCTCTATGCAGCATTTCAGTACAGCCTGAGCCACACAGACAAGACTGTGGTGGATTCACACCAGGCAACAAATAGCGCTGCATGTTTGTTTGGCCTGGCTGAAGCCTGTGTCCTTCAGAACAGCACCCGCACCACTGATCAAACAACACCTGTCGAGCATGGTCTCCTGCAGGCCTACAGCTTGGCCTGCAAGCACCTTGTACATTCGCCATGCTCAACTGCGCAGCCTGCAGCTCTTTCCTTTCTGTGCAGCTTCTTTACAGGATTTTCTGCGACCCAGCAACCTTTCCTCCGCGTGCACCCAGCTGCCGTCAAAGCGATGATTCAGCCGTCAGACGACTCTCTGCTGCATGCAGTTCTAACCAGTAGCAGTGCGGTTCAGGCTGTTCTGCCTGCGACTTGTTTCCGTGTGGCATTCCACCCGAGCGATGCTCTTGCCATGGCAAGACTCCTACAAACTGACCAAGCTGCTTTTTTACAACCGCTGAACATATCAAGAGTAGCCAAGGTTTTGGCATCCCTTCTCATGGCAGCTCGTGGACCCACGCGGAGCACTAGAGAGGTTAAAGCAGCTGCAGAGGAAGTGGCGTCTGCTGTGCGAGCACCTGTGCTGCGAATGCTGGTGAGGGGCATGCCAGACTCGTCTGCTGCCAAGACAGGTACATCGTCGGAGCAGGTAGACTGGCAAGGTGTTGGCTGCCTGGCACTGCTGTGCTTCCATTTCCAGCCCCTGCAGGTCCGGCCCCAAGGCGTCGTGCCAGACTTGCGTAATTGAGTTTGGTAGCTGGCTGCTTAGTATGCGCTGGACGTCTCAACACCCACGAGGAAGAACAAACGTCGCTCACTGCGCAAATGCCATACAAGTCCTGAAGCTGAGACCATCATAGTGGCTTGAGTGCAGGCACCCAAGCTTGCCGCATTCCTGCGTTCCATCGTCCCGGCAAGTGGCTGGGACCTCACACCCCTCCAAAAATCTGCCAGAACGCAATTCTCACATCGCCAGTGCCGCCTTGAGGTTGCTACACTGGTCCTCTGCAGCGCCGCCGCCGAAAGCGGCATTGTCCGATCTGCACGCGGTATGCCACGCCTGTGGCGCTCCCTCGAGGTACTTGCAGCAGCCCCTGTGGCAGAGGAGCTCCCTGGGCTGTGCGGGCACCTTCTCACATGCTGCGTGCGCACGGTGTCAGCAACCATTGCATCACAGCCGCCGCCGCCGGATGGCAGAGGCACACACACAAAACGCCAGCAGGACCGTTCCCTGCGGCACAGAGGCAAATCGATTCTACCTCAGCCAGAAGGAGCCAGAGAGCATGGCCAGCAACGCAATGTACTGGCTGAAGTGCTGCAGCCGGTTCTCGATGTGATAGATTCACAGCTGGGTGATGTGGCCGCTCTGTTTCCGGACGCCACGAAGCAGCAGCCTGCATATGCTGAACTTGCTGCCGCTGCCGCTCAGCATGCGGCAACAGCCGCAGCGGCAGCAGGCACCAAAGTGGCGCATGCTGTGTGCGTGTCGGCCAGGCGGCTATGGGCGGCGTTCATCCTGGACGACGCCTCGGGCTCGGACACCCTTGCGGCGGCAGACTCCTCTGATCAGAGTGCGGTATCTGCTGCACAACCAGGCGCTAGCAGCACTACAACCACAGGGTCTGCGTGCGTCAGTGGGGAGGCAGGGGACTATCAGATGGAAGGTAGACAAACACCAGGAGACAGTGAGGCCGATTCGGGGTCTGATGAGTTCGCGAACGAGCATGCACGCCATTCGAATGGCAGCGTTCAGGACGCTTCTGATACAGAGGACTTGGACGAGTCGTCGCTAGATGGAGTGCGGTTGCCGGAGGGTTCTGATGCTCCTCAAGAGAAGGGAGCGAAAAACGATGAGGTTGATGCCGCTGCTGAAGGCCTGGAGGAAGCCCACACAGACACAGAGAAGCCTCGTTGGAATGTGCATGGCACGGAGTATGCTGGCACAGGTATCGCTGGTAATGTTCAGGTGGCTGAGGCGGCGCTGCAGGCGCTCAGTGCCGTGGCTTCGAGCGACGCCGCGATGGCAGTGCTGTTTGATGCAGACGCGGTAGCATCACGGTTCGCACTTCCACTGAGCGTTTTGGACGTGCCGCTGCCACTAAAGTCGGTGGTAATGCTGGGTCAACTGCCGGACGGCGGCGGTGCACATGGGTCGGAGCGCATCATGTGTGAGGAGCCTGATCTGGCTTCACGCGATGCGTCGGCGGTGCGTACGGAGCTGTTGCTACTTATTGAGGTGCGCTGTATGCCCTGCCTTGCCCAATGCACACTGATACAGAAGCTAGTCTACTCCACACGCAAGGCAGCTCAGCACGTCGCCCGGCGAGGGTGCGAACACGTATGCTGTAATCTAACAATGGCAATCCTCCAGCTGCACAAATTTGTGCACAAAGCTGAGGATCGGACCTCGCCCGGCGATCCTGCACCAAAGCGCCATGTATCGCGGTGTCAGGTCGCAAAGCGCACTTGCTTGTGTGTAGCACTTCAGGTAAACACGCTGTGGATTGAATCCTTGTCGGAAGAGGTCAGGGGTTCCCGCGCTGTGCTTGCAGTGGAGCATGGTGCAGCGCCATCAGACCAATAGGGACACGGCTTCCGATGACGGCAGCTGGCTGAGACCGCAGCTGCCGACAGATACGGGCCGAACAGTCACATGTTGTTGCATCGTTGCTACACCACTCAAGGCCGCATTGCCGCTGTCATGCCATCTCTGCAGCTGCCCTTCCTTTCACATCAAACTCTCTCAGCCCTCTCACTCTCATGCCTGTCCTTCCTTGGGATCTAGACAGATTCCACAGTCGCATGCATGCCGGTTTTCGCGGGCTCTCCTCGTGCTGCTCTCGTGACACAATCCGCTCTCTGGCACCGAGCCGCCCCGGCTTCTGTATTCTGTTGTTTTTTGCCTGTGCCACCCTATTCTGCGGCAGTGAAACGCAGCCAGACAATGCCGCAGACGCTCGTGGCATGCGCTCAAGGGCACTTGAGGGCTTGTGCGGAGTCCACAGGCGGGAAGGCGACAGCGGCTCAGGCGCAGCTGCTCGGAGCGGCACAGCTGTTACTGCCGCAGCTTCTTACCACGTACCATGCCACCATGCACCCGGAGGACCGTGCTTGCCTGCTGGCGCTGCGTGCCCTTGATGCCGTCCTCAGCGCACATGCGCGTAGCTCCGCAACCCCTGCATCTTCCCAACCATACTCCAACCGGACAGATCTGACAACATGTTCAGAACGAGTTGCGGATGGAGCACGCAGTGATGAAGGGGGCGGTCGTGGTACGCAAGGTGGTTTCCTAAGCAGCATGGCCTTTGTTTGGGGGCAGCTGTGGCATCATGTACAGAGCAGCGATGCTGTTCAACCTGCCGTGGTAGCCCAAGTTGCAAGCCGACCTGATGTAGTGGATCCAAGGTTCGGAGCTGCCAAACTGCTCGACTGCTCTGCACCATGCAGTATGTTCTAGGTGCACATGGCGTTCATGCCCACGTTTGCGTCTGCCCGCACCTTAAGCACGCGGCTGTACTACGTGCTCAGCTTTGTTCATAATTGTCACGAGCCGAGCAGTCATGAAGTGGGCGCGACTCCAATCGCATGCTGTAGCTGCCGGACTTGTGCGTCTCATCGTTGCCTGTGTGCTGGTTGGATCTGGAACGCCTGTGTGCAAGGATGGCACACCTGAGCGTAACCAAGGCTGAAGGCTGTTGACTATTGCAAATGACGCAGTGTCAGACTGCAGGAGAATGGCATTAGCAGCATTGCACTTTCCGGAGGCGCGGACGCTGGACGTGTCGGAGCAGGACCCGTTCCATGGGACCCCTGCAGAGACGCAGGCGCCACGCGCCGCTTCTGCAGGCTTTGACCCCGCAGCAGTTGTGCCTGCCGCAGCAGCAATGCTCCGGCGCGGCTGGCTAGACGCCTCTGCCGTCGTCCGGGGCGGCTGGCTGCCACTGTTGATGCGGTGCCTGGGCTGCGCTGACGACGCCATCAGGCATGCCTCGTCTGCTGCCCATGGCAGCCCCACGCAGTTGTCCAGTCTGTACTTTGTGTCACATCTGACGAAATTCACACAGGCCTGCATGTGGCACCTGAGCCAGCCCTGGAATCCCAATTTCAGTCCCGCTCCTGGAGTCCCAATTGTGGTGATTGTGTCTATGATCCAAGCACACAAACCACACCGTTGCCGTCGCCTTTGCTGCTACTTCAGCTGAATGCAGTGTTCTCTCTGCACATGATGACCTATGACTTGTTCGCTGCAGGATACATGCATATGATGCACTGACACTCCTGTTTGAGGCAGTCTCACCCTGTGCCAGTGACTCAGCCGCCAGGGCAGACGCACTGCGAGAGGCGTCCCAGGTGCTGACACTCCTCACGCTCGTGCGCAACAGCATACAGCAGCCGTTCGAGAAGCTTCCACAGGCCTCTGCCGTGTTTCTGGCGGAGGCGGCCGCCGCTGCGCTCAACCCCGCATCATTCCTTTACGCTCCGCTGAATGCGTTCCTGCTCAAGCGTGCCACTTTGCCACGACGCGGCCTCAGTATGTTCTCCCAGCTGCACGATGGCCAGACGAGGGACTGGCGGCGGCGCTGCATACATGCGTATGCACTTGCATGCGCGGCTCCTCAAGCGTCCGCACCACGTATGAAGCTTGCCGCGGCGGCTGCGGTAACACCCTATGATGTGGCCGCCGTGACTGCCTTTCTGCGTGCTGCGTCTGCGTCTGCGGCGCTTCCAGCCTCATGCATGCACATGCTCCGCCGTGGCACCCTCATCCATGTCGCAGCCTCCGCTGCTGCATCGATTTCCATGCTTCACCACACTTCCGCCTCCCCTCCTACAGCGCCCTCTTCTGCAAAGTCGCTGCGGGCCCACCTGCACAACGCAATTGCGGGCATTAAGACGCTGCAATCTGCAGCAAAAGCGGAGCAGCTGTGGCGGGGGGCGGCGCGACAGGATGCTGTCGCCACATTCACGTGTGGTATTTGGGGTGTGCTTGGGGCACTGCAGGGCTTGGCTGGCCTGCCAGGAGCGGTGAATGCTGCCGATCAGGCGGCTGTGCTGCATGCTCTGCTTGCCCTGGTGCACACATACCTCCGCGCTGCGCGTGCGTGGCACCACAGCCCCACTCACCCCTGTGCCTTTGAGTTGCGGTTTTGGCAGGGATTGCTGAAGCTGGCGCGGCTCACTGTGGCCTCAGCGGAGTTGCTCAGCGACCTGGACACTAGCCTTTTTGCGACAATGCAGCAGTGCCTGCTGTGCTCGAGCTTGGCTGCGATCAGTGGAGGTAGAGATAGTGGCGGGGCTAGCTGTCGAGCAAGCTTCCCCAGTGAAGATGCGAAGGAGTTCTTGAGCCAGCTATGGAACTGTGCCGGTGTAGATGCTGTTTCCAGGTGTCGACTGCAGGCAGGCCAGGCGCAGGTGGTACCAGTGGAGCCCTTTTGTGTGCGGCTGCTAGCATGGGTGGTGGCGGGAGCATGTCAGCGATACCATGACACTGTAGCATGCAGCCATGGAGGTGCGTCACTATCTTGTGGCATTGACATGCGTCAGGGGGCATCAATGCTTCGTGTGTGTGCCGAGTTTGATTGCAGCGACCTTCTTTCAAACATCCATATTGCGCAGGTTCTCCATCGTGCATACTTCCAGCTGAGCTATTTGCTGATGTACAACAATCCACGTTACACATGCTGGGCAGCTCCTCAGAAGCTGCAGTCATCAACTCTGGGTCTGAGAACAAGCATGCTGCGATCCTCGATTTGCTTCATATAAGCATCGAGGTGGCAGCAGGAATCAATTTTTGCAAGCGCGGCAAAGTATCAGTCAATGAGCTGCGAGCGCTAACTGGAGCTCTAGGCGCTGTGGCTGCCGGGCACGACCTCCTAGATGATGTCATCTCACAGATGCTGCACGGTGTGAGTAGCCAGGCCAGTGATGGCGATCCTAGCACTATATGGTCGATCGTGCAGGCACTTGCTGTTGAAATGGATTGAAGTAAGATCCATGTGTAATGGATTTGAGTAATATCGGAGTCCCCATGAGCAATGTTTCGCTGCCGTTGCTGCCACTGTGCAGGCATGCATGTGTGAGTGTGGGTCCATGGCTGCGGACTTGGGAGATTGAGTACTGGAATCCGATTGTATCGTTGTTACTTGGCACTGCTGAGTCCATGCTCGTTGTGACCACAAGCTGCGCCACCATGGGTGGTGCTGAATCATGGACGTTCGATGCCCTTACCTTGAACAAGGAGGTGTACTGTAGGGCGGTGCTCTGACATCTGTTTGCCCTCACTTTTCAGCTCATCATACGTATTCAGCAATGCCGGTGGCACTGCCACATGCCGATACGCCTTCACTCTTCCACCCACTTCTTCATGTACATTTTGTCCGTGCCGGCACATGCATTCCTTGCTTTCCAAAGTGTTCCAGAGTATTGTTCGAACTCGGTCAGCGTCAGTGTTGTCTGACCCATTCAGCTTGAGAAACACGCCTATGTCGGAGAGCAATGTTCCTGTGTCCATGTCACCATGCAACTTGGAACCCTTGATGCAACTTGAATTTTGGGCTGCTTTGGTAGAGGGGCCCAACATGACATGGAAGTGGTGTTGGAATGCATACATGTTGCCACCAGGTGCCAAACAGCATGCACGGAGAGCAGCACCGCAGCTTGACTACACCTATCAAGCAGGATTCTGTCGGCAGGTAAAGTGGTGTTCGAGGGGAACAGTGGAATAAACGAATGGCCAGTGCTGCAGAAAGCTTGACGTATCTTTGAATTCTGTATGGGTATCTAAGCTTGGATACGTGTTGAGATCACAAAACTACATGCATGTGGTCAGACTGCTGAGATAACAGTTCCATAACTTAGAATTCGAACACCACTTGTTTAAGTCATGCAACACGAATCAGAGAAACATTCACAAGTGCTTGGTCACTGACTGAGACTGCAACACCCGCACACTAACACACGAACTAATTGTACACGTGCCTGTTGAGGAGTCGCAGCGGACCTGCTGTGAGCTACAAAGGTCCACCCGACTGATCATGGCGGACCGTACAGCGGTACCCATGAAGTCCCAGGCCTAGGCGGGCGCGACCCGCTGGTGCAGGTGTTACGCGGAGATCAATGCAACAGCCCGGCATCGCCAAGGGGTAAACGCACAAGCCAGCTCAAGCAAAACAGGCATGTGAAACATCACAGTCCTGCCACGTCCAAACAGGCAGGGCGCATCCCAACACTTCGTCACACACTCTTCTCCGTCCCTCCTTCTCGCATGCTGTCGCAGCAACAGCCCAAGTGGACATCTTCACGAAAGGAGATGTTGAGGGGAAGGCGCGATATCTGGAGAAAAGTGAAGATGAGGTAGCTGAAGAAGTAAACGAGCAGACGCTGGCTGAGCCGGTTGTGGTTGAGTCTCCGGAGGGCCCAGTTGCGGCAGAGGTGGGAGACGACCGCGACGCTCAGGACGCAGGATGGATTGAGGAGATGCACACGCAGATGAAAGTCAACCTGTTGGCGCAGGGTGGGCTGGGGCGATGCAAGCCGACGTTTGCATGCGCTGTCCGCTACTATCCCGCAGAGTGCACGTGTCTGCTGAAGCTGTGTCGCAGTTTGCAGAGGCTATGTGGCGCTGTGATGGCCTTGGGTTTTCAAGGGAGACGCTGTGTTACACGGAGATCAACCCAAAATCCCGGCAGCGCCAAGGGGTAAATCACAAGCCAACCCAAGCACACGACAA